>JASVEL010012519.1:0-230116 GCA_032618575.1 Nicotiana noctiflora
AGCTTATCAGCCGTGCATCCAGGTTTTCATATATCTATGCTTCGGAGGTACCACGACGATCCTACACACGTGTTAGACTTCAGTACTGACCAATTGGACAAGGATCTATCTTACGAGGAGGAGATGGTGGCCATTCTAGACCGGCAGGTTCGACAGTTGAGGTCGAAGAGTATTCCTTCCGTGCGTGTTCAGTGGAGAGGTCAGCCTCCAGAGACATCGACCTGGGAGTCCGAGTCTGATATGCGGAGCCGTTACCCACATTTGTTCCCCGACCTAGTTACTACCTTATCTTGTCCGTTTGAGAACGAACGATTGTTTTAGAGGTGGAGGATGTGACGACCCAAAGGATCATCACCTGTTTCCTCATTTGTTCCACGCTTCCGAGGCCTTGAAAACCTTATTTTATATTGCCTCGATTTATGTGCGTAGTCCAGGCACGTAGCCAGAAAATTTTTGTGGTAGAATATGTGAATTCTATGGAAAATCTGAAGAAAATTTATATTAATATTGATATAGTTGACTTCGGTCAACATTTTTGGTAAACGGACCCGGACCCGAGATGGAATGGTCTCGGAAGGTCCGTAGGAAAATATGGGACTCGGGCATCCGTCCGGAGTCGAATTCCAAGGCCTAGAGCCCAAGATATGAATTTTTCCGTTAAATTGTTTTTGCTGAAATTATTAATGAAAATGAAAATGAAAATTTATTAAAAGACCATGGTATCGGGCTCGTATTTTGGTTCCGACACCCGGTACAAGTCTTATATATTATTTAAGTACTTCCTGCAAAGTATGACGGAAACTGAACGTTGTTTGATGTGTTTCGAACCATGAGTTCCAAATTTGAAAAGCTATGAAGTTTAAAAGAAGAAATCATGAATTTGAGACTTAATTCGATATAAACGATGTAATATTGGCGATTTGATCGTGCGAGCAAGTTCGGGGTATGTTTTTGAGGTTGTGTGCAGGTCTGGTTTGGAGCCCGAGGGCTCGGGTAAAGATTTGATAGGCCGTTAGAGCAGATTTTAAAAAAAATAACACAGCTGGTATTTTTTCCCAGCTGATATCTTCGCAATTGCGAAGAAATGCTCGCAATTGTGAGCAATCCCAAAAACAGCCTTGGTTCGCAAATGCGTACAATACTTCACAAATGCGAAGTAGCCCATAATTTGGCCTGATTCCCAAATGCGAATAAAGCTTCGCAAATGCGAAGTAGCCCAGAAAGGCCTTACGTTCGCAAATGCGAATAAAATGTCGTAAATGCGAGACTGCCTTGTATTGGGCTTAGTTTGCAAATGCGAATATAGCTTCACAAATGCGAATTCCGCAGTCAGGACCTGCTATGTTCGCAATTGCGAACATATGTTCGCAATTCCCATATCCGCAGCTATGCAATCTTATACTTAAACGACTTTAAACCCCTTTTTCACCATTCTCTCAAAACCCAAAACACCACAAACGATTTCTCAAGAGCAATATCACTCCAAATCACTTGTAAGTCAATTTTTACTCATCTCTTTCAATTCCTAACATCATTAAACATGTTTTCCCTGAGAAATAAAAGGTTTTTATGGTTGAAATTGTTGTTTTTGGGTAGAACGTAGGTTTTTCATAAATTGGGGAATTGGACCTCGATTTGAGGTCCGATTTCGAAACAAATCATATAATTGAACTCGTGAGAGAATGGGTAACCGGATTTAGGTCCAAATCCCGAGTTTCGACCATGTGGGACCTGGGGCATTTTGGGAAATTTTGGGTAAAACTTTGAGAAAACCATTTTATGCATCCAACCCAATTTATATAGTATTTATTAAAGTAATTGAACCAATGGTGATTTGATTCGAGTGAGTTGAAGGTTGAATTTTGAGGTAAAGTGATAGTTGAAGGTTAATTGGACTTCAAGGCTTTGAGGTAAGTGTTTGATCTATCCTAGCTTGAGGGATAGGATTGAGTGTGATAATTGCTAATTGCTATGTGATCGAGTGTGGTGTGTAGGCGTGGTGACGAGCATCTATACACCGGCGTCTAGCATGACCGTGAGTCGTTTGTTGATACATGTTGTGAGTTAATGTGGAATATTCTTAAGTCATGTTCGAGCCCTTGCTGGGTTGTAAAGGTTCATTATTGTTTCCCTTGCCGGGACTTGTTGTGTTGTTGATGTTGTTCCCTTGCCGGGATATTGTAATGACTATTGTTTCCCTTGCCGGGATGGTACATATTACTTGTTTCATTCTTTTGCCCGTTGACTGTGATTGTTATTTGGGGTGAGGAAGAGTGATAATGCACGAAGGGTGATGTCGTGCCATTTTTAATTGTGTTCGCACGAAGGATCATTCCGTGCCTTGTTTTACTGTTTATGCACGAAGGAACATTCCGTACCATTGTTACTTAATTTATGCACGAAGGATCATTCCATGCCATGTTTATTATTTATGCACGAAGGGACATTCCGTGCCGTTGTTACTTAAACCATACACGAAGGACCATGCTGTGCCATGGATGTGAGGACGAGAGTAAAAGCACGAAGGGTGATACCGTGCACTTTTATTTGATTATTTGGTGAGGATGAGAGTAAAAGCACGAAGGGTGATGCCGTGCAACCATTTAAAATTCTTGATTTGCAAATAACTGTTTTGTTACACTCTGTTTTTATCTTACTGATTTATTATGTGTTGCTGATTGTGCCCCCCAGCATGTTACCTCCTTTGTTAGTTGTGTTACTCAATATCCCTATTATTTTGTGGTACATACATATATAGAACTGCACAGGTTTATGTGAGTGTCTGGTCCTAGGCTTGTCACTACTTCGCCGGGATAGGCTAGGCACTTACCAGCACATGGGGTCGGATTGTGCTGATACTACACTTCTGTGCATTTTTGCACAGGTCCAGGTTTTGAGCAGGAGCAACAGCAGTAGTACACTAGCAGGATTACCGTACTTCCGAGACCGAGGTTGCTTGCAGGCGTCCGCAGGCCCGGCGTCTCCTCTATTTGCTTTTATTATTGCTGTGGTTTCATTGTTCCGAGAAAGACTATTATTATTTATTTCTTTCTGACCATTATGTGTAGTTATTCCTTTGTAGTTCGTGAGTTTGTGACTCCACATCTTGGTTAGAGGATTTATGTCAGTTACTTTACACTATCATTCATCTTTTATTCGAAAGACTTTTGCACTTAAAAATATGAGTATTATTCTTGTTATTAAATATGAGAGTAAAATGATTGTATCAACGGGAAGATGGTGAGTGAATTGGCTTGCCTAGCTACCACGAGTAGGCGCCATCACGATCCCGATGGTATGGGAATCCGGGTCGTGATAAATACCTACTATAACCGAGTTATACACAAAATTTAATTAAAGTTACCTATAATAATGTATATTGTCAACAAATAAGGTTAGATACAAAACGTGTACAAAATAAAGAATTATTATTTCAACTTAAAATTAGTGTATAAGATTTTCAACGAAATTTTAATTGATTCTTGCTCAAAAAATGATACCTACCATAACTGGATTATACATAAATTTAACTAAAGATACCAATAGAAAATCTTTGGACTACTACCTTCATTAAATATTTTCCATTTATAATCCAAATATTTTTTATTGTCTTAAAATTCTAAAGTATCTTCATTTTAATTTGCCATTTAACTTAACCACATTGCAAACTACTCTCCTTTTAATATAACATAGACTCTACAGCAAAACAAAATCCTTCCTTAAAATAAGGAATTGCATTCACGTAGGAGTGTACAGGTGCTTGAATCCTTAGAAAAAAGAATAAAATATCCCTTATCCAATTAGAAGATAAGTACGTTAATGTATTGAAGTATTGCATTTATTTTCAAAACTCAAAGATAAATACAACGTGCAAAAGTGGCTAATAAATGAATCTATGTACTACGTGGCCTCTTTCCACTCAAATGTTCACGGCCTTTTTAAGTCACGTATACCAAAAATAAGTGAAACCGTAATACTCATGCGTACTTCAAGCCTAGTCTTTGGAAGATTAATATCCGACAAGTCATGAAGTAGGAATATTTGTATGTATTTGAATTTTATCGATTTTAAATCTTTAAAATAATTTGAACTATATTAAATTCAAGATATTAGTCCAAACAAATATTTTAACTAGTAAATTGGGTTAATTATTTAAATCAAATATATGTGTTGGGCTAGTTCATTTAATTGGACTATAAATTAAATCATAAGACCACTTCAGTAGCCCAAGATCCAAATGGCTATTAACCCATCTTAAATCATGCTCATGTCATGTGTCAGGTAATATGGCAATCCAAGTCAAAAGAACAAGTCAGTAATATCATGCACGTGTCAAGTAACGTGGCAATCCAAACCAAATAAGTGAGCCAATAAAATCATGTCATGTGTCAAATAATATGGCAATCCAGCCAGATAATTGAGCCAATTAAATCATGACAAGTGTCTGGATAATATTGGCCTGCTCAAATGGACCAATCAAATCGCAGAGCCACATCACCCCTTACAACTATAAATAGAGGTCTTAGTAAAGCTAGATGATACCAGAAGTAATAACAAGAAGTAAGCAGAGAGACCGTAGATTTCGTTACAAGCTACTAGTTCATGCACTCAAGCTACAAGTTTAAGTTCAAGTTCAAAATCAAGAATGAAGCCAAATCAAATTCCAAGGCATTCAAGATCAAATTACTTGTTCATGATCAAACCCAAATTCAAGTTCAAGGAGGAGATTCAAGATCAAGTTTTACAAGCCCTTGAATCAAATCAAAGTCAAGCTCACTAAGATACTTTACATTCTTGAAGAATCAGAGGAATAACATAGAGATTGTAACTTTTTCATTTATTGAAATAAAAATACTACATTTGTTACGCAATTTTTCATTCTTGATTATTTATTTTTCTCGACACAAAAATTTGTTCTTACAGTGGTATATGTCTTTGACCACCATAAAATATAATTTAGGCTTTCTATGGTTACAATTCAAGATAAGCTACATAATTATTCTCTATATTAGATGCACGCCTCGATTTGCTTCGGACATAATAAATATTTTAAAAGAAGTCGAAGCATCACAATTTGATGTGATTAATGTATGTTCAAATAATTATATTCTATTCCTTGAAGGATGATAATTTTTGATAAATATTAATCCATTCCCTGAAGTGAATATGATAATATCAATAAAGCCGTAAAATATGAATGCACTATTGATGTAAATATATTACAACTAACATCAAGATGAGTTAATATGAGTGAGAGAATATATATTCTCAATATTTTGTATTTTAAATTTTCTCCTTGTGGCACCCCTTTTTTTATCGCGAAATCGAATTTATGACACTTGGGAGGACAACTCATTTCTTTTGAGAATTGGGTTTGATTTGAAGAGTCGCCACTTAATGATTAGGGTGAAATGAACGACGTCAGAAACATCCTCACTGGATGCCTTCGTAACCGCACACTCACTCTCAGGTCGAGTAATCTCAGGAACGTCCCCATCTACATGCTCCTAAACTACGTGTTCATAGTCGGAGTCCGCCGGCGAGGAAGCTGCAGCGTGACGTCTCCTCCTCCTTCATGGGATGCTCCGAGCTACCAAAATATTAACCAAGGAAGAATACGTCAAAAAGTATGACACCAAAGAGTAAAATCATCGAACCAAAAACTGACGCAATACCTGAAAAACCATACTTCGTGGTAAACGGCGCCCACGTCGTGCACTCTTTACCGAGTGGGATCAGCCTCCCCACCCACACCCTAATATCTGGCACGCATCGGGGCGTGACGCCCTGGATGCAGACATGGAAACACAGGAGAGGTTACAAAGGTTGAACAGGCGTAAACGATTGAAAATATTGAGTGCATGAAACGACGCTTACTGTCACACCTCCTTTTGGCGCGCCTCACCCCGAAAGATAATGCACTAGGGAGTTTTTTCAATTTAAGTGACAATATTCGAAATGGGATTATTTATTTAATTCAGAGTCGCCACTTGGAATAAATTATGGTGTCCCAAGTCACCGATTTATTTAAATCCCAAATCGATGAAATTTTATACTTTCCAAATGAAGTCTGCGAACCAGAAATTCTAAGTAAGGAATTCTGTTGACCCGAGGGAAGGTGTTAGGCACCCCCGGGTCCCGTGGTTCTAGCACGGTCTCTTAAATTATTGTAATGGCTAAATATCTGATTTTAAAACATGTTCAATACTATAATGCTATTCTTAAATCATTTACCACATTTGGTTATTTTTTTTTTAAAAAAAAGAAAGAAAAACATTGTTATTGAGAGGCCCCGTAATTGTACATTTGAGTTGGCGAGGCTCGTGTCATTTTTATCATTTAAAAGCCAATTTAAAGTAACTATGATTTTATTTATTATTAGTCTCTAAAAGGCTAATTAATTTATGAATATAAATTTGAACTCTTAATACATGTCCGAACACAAACAAAAAGAAATACCTTTTAGCTTGAGCCCGCTACCTAATTAGAAGTCCAATTTTATATTCGTAAATTAATCCCCTATATTCCCAAATATATAACTTCGAGTCTCGAACTCAAGTCCGAATTCAAACAAAAGGGAGAAACCTTTTAGCATGAACCAGCTACCTAATTCGAAATTCAGTTTTTATATCATGGCGTTTTAACTTTGTGAGGGCCATGAAAATCCAGGTAAATGGCATGCCTCAAATTATTTTAAAAGATTGTACTTAGCTAAAATAAACTACGAATGTTATAAATGATATAGCCCATAACTCGATGATTGTGTGTGAAAAGTCTCGTGATTAACAACATAAAAGGGAAATCCAATTTGGATATACGAGAATTAAGCATAGAGACGGTGATACACAGTTTTAATGAGAAAGTCAAGTGCTCTACTCCTAACGTATGTTTACTGGGCTTACACACCTAACTAACAGAAGTAGAATTGGCCAACTATTTACTTCATGATTTTTGCCTAAATTTAGTTTAACATAACAGGAGCATATACTTAAGCTAATACCAATCACATATATGTTTGATCAGTGACTAAAAATGTTATTCCATAAATCTCAGACAAGAACAAACACAATTGAACCAAAGGCCAATATCATTTGATCATTACCATTAACACAATACGATAAACCAATGTATGAT
This sequence comes from Nicotiana noctiflora, assembly GCA_032618575.1. Lineage (NCBI taxonomy): Eukaryota > Viridiplantae > Streptophyta > Magnoliopsida > Solanales > Solanaceae > Nicotiana > Nicotiana noctiflora. The sequence continues at coordinate 7,135 of JASVEL010012519.1, forward strand.
TATTTAAGCAGAAAATTTGGCACATAAAACGTAGAATATCACCTCTGACTTCTCTATTTCGTGGTTTCCTTTTGTGCAAATCAATTTTTTTACTTAGTAAGTACAAAAGAACACAAAGCAGCAGGAATTAAATAAAGGGAAAACGGAAACTCTCATCAATCCGGACCGATGTACAAGAATTCCAAACAGAAGAATTCTATCACACCAAAGCTCGGACCTCGATGGCATACGGCTAAATTCGAGTTTATTTTACTTAAAATGAATTGAACGAACGGAAACAATGAATCCAGATATTCATGGGACAATGATGGATTAACAGGTTCTTACAAATCAATCTACAACAGGATTTATACACTAAGCTTCAATTTAATCACCAAAAAAAAAAACCAATCACATCATCCTAGCAGTCCATATATGTCAGAAACTAAATTTTAACTTTTTGACCTAAATAGCTAACGAGAGTAACATATAGGGAAGGACGATAGAAACAAAACAAATCAGAACACTAATAAAACTAGGTAGACATGAACAAAGAGCTAATGTACATTTTAACTCCGATTTCCGGAATAACACTTCATTTCAAAACTCGGTCTCTTGATTCAAATAATTACATCAGTTGCGTTTCAAATGTATACCTGGAAATGAGAGTAAAGAGAGGTAAGGTGCAGCAGCAGAAACAGAATTCAACAGCAAGAAAGCAACCAGTAAAACCAGTCCGAAACAAACAAAAGGAATGCAGACAATTTTTAAGACTTCCCTCTCAATTAAAATCTGTTTTCCAATATGTTTTTCTTTAGAAAGTGCGTTTCAGAGTAATGTGTAAGAAATTCTATTCTTCTCGAAGTCTAAGAGTGTGTAAGAGAATGAAAAATCTATTTTTCTCCCAATTAGTCTAAGAGATATCTATTCTTTTTTAGTGTAAGTGTGTGTATTTTTCAGTTTCTGATCTTTCCAATGTGTCCTCTTTCAGAAAAATGTCTACTGCCTTTAATAGGCATCAATTTAGTGCTGTCCCTCCCCCACCATCAAACTTATTCTTATTTTATGTCACTTATTTATCCTAGTGGTAATTAGTTATAACTAGTGCACACCTATTCTTTAAAAATCAGATTAGTGAAGTTACTATTATCACCATTATCCCCATATTATATACTATCTAGGGTGACCCCTAAGTTTATGCTAATTACCCCCTAAAAATTATTAGCAACCCCTAATTAATTATTGAATAACAGCTATACGCAAATTGCACAGGCCATACCCACTGCCCCGGATCTCAAACAACAACTTCGCGAATTTAAACAACGACGTCTGTTATTCGACCATAATATATATGATTGATAACAAATGATCGACTTACGAATTTATCGATTATAGCTTTAACGGATAGATTTCAAGAAGTCGAGCATCCGAATTAACTAATTGACGACCTTAAGTGAATGCATCATACAAAGCAATTACAACAAACCATATACTCAACAGACAAGAAAAGAGATAAATTGACCAAATAAAAGGTCCGTTGGAGAAGAAAAAGAAGAAAATAATGAACAAAGTTGAAAAATAAAATCACTACAATAACATAAACAAATATCAATAAAACAAAAGGAAAAATAAAAGATAGAAACAAAGAATACCTCCAAACTTGAAAACCAAACGAACCTAACTCAAACACTGACTTGGGCCTTGTCTTGGGGTAAAAACGGACTTTAATCGATTGTTTTCGACTGAAAACATTCGATTAAAGTCGATTGAGACCCCAATTTCTTCTCTTTTTGTGCAGACCCAGGCTTGATTTTTTTTTCTATGGTTTATTGGGCTCAGGTTTGGGGTTTATGGTTTTCCGGGCAGATTCGATGGGAACCACTGGTATTTCAGGGTATTAGGAAAGTCAGAGGATGCTAGGATTTGATTTTGGGGTGATTGGGTAATGGTTGAAGTTCTGCTCGAATATTCGATTGAAGATTCGTGAAGTTTGAGGATAATTCGAGGTTAATAGATAAGGGATTCGTGTTCAGGGACGTTAGGAGGCTCAGGGGTGTTGGTTTGGGGGTCACCGGCGTTGTCGTAGCTGGGTTTTCAGGCAAGGTGAAAGGGGGCGGCGCTAGGGTTTGGGGCTGGGGTGTTTGTCTCCTCTCTGATAGAGACGATGAGCAGAGGGGGTGTTTGGATCGGGGGGGGGGGCGGCTGGGTAGAGATTAAGCTTATATATGGAAGGGGTGATTTAATCGTGGCCGTTCGATTAAACGAAACCGACGGCCTGGATCTCTCACTAAAGAGGTACGGTGCCGTTTAGTAGCGGTGGGGACTTGGTAAACGGGTCAGGCATGGTAAAATGGGTTGGGGGATAGAACGAGGGCCATTGGATTCACAAGGATGTGAATGGTTGAGATGGGTTAAACTTGAAACGACGTAGTTTTGGTGTCAAACTATGCCGTTTGATGTTTCTGGGGAACTAATCCCTTTGACTGGCCGATAGGGCCTGGGGTTTGGGGTGATTTTGGGCCTGATCTTGGGTTAAAACTGGGCTGCCCAGTTCAATTATCCTTTATTTCCAATCCTTTTCTTTTCTCTTTTAGTCTTAATTCCTAATTTATTAAAAACAAAAATTCTAAATTACATTACAAAATCAAATTAATTTATAAGAATACTAATTAAGTTCTAATAACAATTAACACATTTAAACATCAATTAAAATTATAAATTACACCACTTTGACTAAAATATTAAAAAGCAAAACACACCTTTTGATTTTCATTTTTTATAAAATAAATTACTTAATTAAATTCTAAATTCAAATGTAACATATATTTTTTTTGTATTTTATTTAAAAAAAACATGTATGGACACAAATACAAATAATATTTAAGAAAATCACACAAATTTCACAGAAAATCACACACAACACAAAACTATTTTATTTTTGAATTTTGGGAGTAATTCTCATGCGGGGAAAAAATCACGTGCTCACAGCTGCCCCTCTTTGCGTGAAAACGCGAAGAGTTTTCGTGCAAAGATAAATGAGCAATTATGAGCGATTTTTGCCTATTCGAGCACTCCGTGTGAAGCAATTTGAAAAGATCTTGATCGAGCCTTTCCTTCGGGAGGCTTCCTACATATCCTGGGCTAAACAAGAATCAGGTCAATGTAGTTCGGAAAGTTTTGGTAGTTGGGACTACCGTGGACTGAGACTTTGCTGATACTGTTGCTCTCATTGCTGATGTTGCTCCTTACTGCTTACCGACCTCCTTATTACACAAAAAGAGAAACTAAAGTTAAGCTAGCTATGCTATCAACTATGAGTTACAAGATTCCTATCTATGATTCTCTTGAAAACTTGATCTTGAGTCTTAGCTGATTTTGCTGTAGACCTCGATTTAAATCTTGATGCTTGCAAGCTGTACATGCTTGTTTATTCTTGTAACATAGAGTGGAATGGAATTGGCGGGGCTTCTGACTTCAATCAGATTCTAAGCAATTCGCGCCCTGGTTTATTCCAACATCTGAACTCGTCTTCTTTTGGTTTTTTTCTCCTTTTCTTCATTCTGGATTGAGACTCAACATGTAGGTTATCCCGATCCTTGTGTCTCGATCCCAAACCTGTTTAGACAATAAAACGAACAAACGAACGGAATTTTCTCCCCTAGTTTCACTCGGAAAATTTCGTGAGTTCGTTGTGACACAGAAAATGATTAAAAAGACTCTTTGGTATTTGTCGAGAGAATCTTGATTTTTAAAACCATAGTTTCACAAATAAACGTTCCACGGTTTTCTAGCCGAGAGACCATTAGTTTCTGGCCGGGGTTTTGAAGAAACGGCTCCGCTGTTTTCTGACTGGGAGATCCTCGAATTTCTGACCGGGATTTTGAAAGAAACGGCTCAGCAGTTTTTTGACTAGGAGATCCTCTGTTTTTTGACCGGGATTTTGAAAGAAAGTTTTCACGGTTTTCTGGCCGGAATTCAAAAGCATTGTTTCAATAGCTTTATGGTCGGAAGACCCTCGGCTTTCTGGCCGGGGTTTAAAGAAACGGCTCTGCAGTTTTCTGACTGGGAGATCCTCGATTTTCTGACCGGGATATCGGAGAAAAATTGATTCACGTCCAAGCAACGGTCGTAGTCAATATAACTTGGTCTAATAAGTCCAAGATCGATCCCACGGAGAATTAACCTACCAATTGCAACTATCACAACCCCAAAAGTACTTCCGAATCAAGTTCCCAAACTTTGAATATATATTTGAGTGATTTTCGAATATCTACTTGGCAGTAATTAAAAATGCTTGAAAGAAAGAATTGAATATAGAGTAAAAAGAATATTAGGAGAAGGACTAAGGTATTGATTTCCCTATTGATGGAATCCCTTATCGTTATGCTCATACAAATTGTTAATATATTCTATCAATCATGAACGCTATGTGTATCGTAACCCTCTCCCGAGCAATTACAATAATTTACTAGTGCACTCTCCCGAGCTACACTAGCTAGCTTTAATTTGAATAGTTCACTTAAGATTGCACCCAAGACTTCGTTATTCCTATCCCCGTCTTTACGCCTAAAGTTATAGATTCCTCCAATAACCTAGGTGTGGTGTTGTTCAACAATAAACCTAAATATGCACTCTTTTCCAAGTTATGCACACTAAATAGGCACAGCTAATTGGGGATCCCAAAAAATTAACTACAACAAGAACAAAGTTGAACAAATAGAAATCTAAGTCACAATTTGTAATCACATAAACGATAAGTTCATCACCCAATAGGTTCCATCAAAACCTTAGAAAAGAATTTAGCTACTCATGCTTGAAGAAACAAGAATAGTAATTGAAATCATAAAGAAATAATTGATATAAAATAAAAGAAAGAGTTTGAGAGGAATCTCTCTTACTAAAAATCTTGCCAAAGTAATGAAAATAAAGATATCATGCCTCTATGGGAAAAACTAGGAGTTTATATAGAGGTTTTAGGGCTAAAACAACTAAGTTTGAGTAAAATTAGGACTGCTGCTGCGGCGACTTCCGCGGTTCGTTCGCGGCCGCGGACGGACCGCGAACAGTAAAACTTCAGAGAGCCTGTTTTTCCGCGGTTCATCCGCGGTCGCGGAGCAACTGCGGTTTTTCACCCTTTTCCGTTGGACATTTGGAAACACACAAAACGTGAAAGTTGTAACCCTTTGAATTAGCTTTCCAACCATATATTATGGAGTCAAAATGATGTTTTGAGAGAAAAGTTATGTCCAATTTACTAAATAGTGCACAATATGCCTCATCCATTCTTTGCTTGTTCTACACTTATCAAATTTGACCCCCGAACTCGATCCCGGCTTAATTCCTTGAGCTTTTACTCAGACTTCAAAGCTCCAAATCATTTAAATTCATTCCATAACATCCATATAGCTCGGAATTAGACCTTTCCTGCTACTTTCAACATAAGTTCTTGACTTGTACCACACTTTGGCCCTTTTCACCATCTTTTGACTCCAAAACTTGCTCTTTTAGTCTTCATTAGCTCAAGTGTACCTATAACACACTAAGAACACTAATAAAAGTATTTTTTCATCATAAACAATATCAAAAAACAATAAAGTGTGATTAGCATAAATATAGTCAAATTTACCTATTATCAATACCCCACACTTAAACCTTTTCTCGTCCTCGAGCAACCTTAATCACACTTTAGGCCAATTTTATTTATGTTTCCCCCAAATTATGTCACAAAAGCTATTTTTCATGATTAACCTAAGATATGTACAATCCTTACCTAACCGTAAACTCTCATGCCAGCACATTATTACTTACTCTACTTATTACCAAAAACTTGAAAATTTACCTTCTTCCTCTTGAGTTACATGCCCTCACAAAATTTATTGAGAGAAGTTCTCACACATAAACAATGAAGAACATGGAACTTATAAATATCGGAAAATTCACTCACTCTCAACAAAGAACATTCATATGCATACAGACACACCATAGGCTTGCCCCTAGTATAATACTCCACTAATCGAGTTATTTAGTCATAGATCAAGAGGTCTTTAAGGGTTGTAATGTTGGCTATGGGACGGGTAGGATACTTTTGGTTATAGTGACTAACCTCCCTAAGCACTTTTCTTTTCCTTTTCACAACTTCCCTTTTTTTTTGTTTCCTCCTTATGTCTCCCCTAAACATTCCTTCACCTTTATTTACTTTTAATCCCCACTTTTCTTTTGTTGGTGTGACCTTTCTAATTTTCATAAATACATTGATCTAGCTCTTTTTCTCAAATTTGTTTTTTTTCTTATTGCTTTGCTACACATTTACATTATTTTGGCCAGTTCACTATTTTCTACCATTCATTCTTGATTTTCCTTTTTCAATTTCCATTCACCCCATACTTAGATTTTTTCATATTCAATTAAATACAAGTGCTTCTAGGAGATAAAGCAGAACAACATAATAATTTGATGAACATTTAAGGGTTATCAAAGAATAGGCTTTAAGCTCAAAGGGGTTAACTAGGATATTATGTACGGGTGAATTCATGTCTATTGGTTTATGGGGTTACACAAAGAAATGCCTCTATCCTTTCTACAACCAAACAACTTCTATTTCGCTTTGCAAACACATAGGGCAAGTTCTAGGCATCATGTAAAGCATACAATGTAAGTAAAACCTCACACACACATAGCATGCAACTCATTTGGAATCCGGTTCATCTACAAAGTCCTATCAATGTTCAAGCAAGCATTATTGTGCAATTTAAGGCATATTGAGATTCTACAATCAAGCTTAGAAGATACATTCTCAAGTTCAATTTATGCTTTTGCTAATGTGCATATTCGGGGTTACATGTTGCCCTTTTACCTCTAATCCTAAGAAAAAAAGAAAGAAAGAAAAAAACTCTACCTAACCCGGTTCAATAAAAACCCTTGGAAAAGAACCGTGGTCAAAAGAAAAACCAAGGGGGAGATGATACACTACCTAGAAAAAGAAAATAAAAGAAAGAAAATTCCTACGTGGACTGCTTCCCTCAAGAGTACTTGTCCTAAAGAGTCCGTCATTAGGAAGAGTCCTCTACTTATATTTTTGGATTTTTTTTTAAAAAATTTTCTGATTTTTTTGTATTTTTTTATTCCGACTTGGACCCTTAAGAAACCCGTCGCCAAGTGTCCATCATTGGGCCAAGCCAACTATTTATATTAACAACTACAACTAATATATACAACATATAATACAAGATAAGTCTCCCACCCCACACTTAAAATCATGCCATGTCCTCATGGCATAATAATACATGTATAGCATAGAAGGGTGAGAAAACTTACCTGGGATCTACCCCGTGTCTAGCCACTTTATCACTTTCTTATTCACCATATCCTTCATATTCGGGTTCAGCCTTCTTTTGCGTTTCCTGGAAGGTTTGCCGCCCTCTTCCCGGAGAATCTTGTGCATGCAGTATGCAAGGCTGATCCCCTTTATGTCTGCCATGGTCCAACCATTGACAGCTTTACATTTCTTGAGTACCTGTAATAACTTTTGAGCTTGCACATCTAGCAAACCAGATAAAGTAATAACAGGTAAAGTGGAGTTAGGGCCTAGAAATTCATACCTGAGATGAGATGGTAGTGGTTTAAGCTCCGGCTTTGGTGGCTCTTCTATGGATGGTTTTGCAGGAGGGGTCTCTCTTTTCTCTAAGTGTAGAGGCTCGAATTCAAGCTCTCTCTCCCAAAACCCCTTGCCTTCCAGAGATAGTACCCATTCTGCTAAACTTTCACCATTTACCTCTTCCAAGTTCATCGGGCATCCTTGAAGTGGATCTTCAATGGTCAACTCTGCATCGTCTGTCTCCACTATCACATCAACTGCATCAATGAGAGAGCAATTTGCGAACTCACTAGGGCGCCTCATGGATTTTTGCACATTGAATATGATCTCCTCATCATTCAACCTCATCTTGAGTTCCCCAGTCTCACAATCAATTAGAGCTCTCCCAGTGGCTAGGAATGGTCTTCCAAAGATTATAGGAATTTCCTCGTCCACCTTGCAATCAAGAATAACAAAATCGGCGGGAAACACAAACTTCCCTACCTGGATAAGCACATCATCTAAAATACCAAATGGACGCTTAACCGTCCTGTCAGCAAGCTGTAATAACATAGATGTAGGCCTGGCTCTCCCAATGCCTAGCCTCTTATAAATAACTAAGGGCATGAGGTTAATGCTTGCCCCCAAATCACACAATGCCTTTGTAAAGGCATAATTCCCTATAGTGCATGGGATGGTGAAGCTACCTGGATCAGATAGCTTCTCAGCTATGGGTCTGGAGACCACTGCACTACAAGTCTGGGTAAGGGTCACGGTGGCCAAGTCTTGGAAATCAAATTTCCTCGACATCAAGTCTTTCATCATCTTAGAATACCCGGGCATTTCTTTTAAAGCTTCAATTAAGGGAATATTTACCTGTGGATTTGCTTGAGCATATCAAAGAACTTTTTGTATTGCTCTTCCTTCCGGTGCTTGGCCAACCTTTGGGGGAATGGTGGTGGAGGCCTCTTCTTCCCAATGACTTGGGACTTTTCTTTCTCTATCACTTTTTCTTCAACCTGTTGCTCTACCTGTTCAGCTACTTTTTCCGTTCCCTGCTGCATCTCTTTATTTTCAGCAACTGGCTGGACTGTAATTTCTGTCAACCCGGTGGACTCATCCAGTTCAATGGGCAATGGAGTGAGTGTCTCAGCCTGTGTGTCAATTTTCTCACTTTCTTTCTCAGTATCAAGATCTCTACCACTTCTCAGAGTCACTGCCATCATATGCTTTGGGACTTGGTCTTTTGGGTTTGTTTGTGTATCTGCAGGCAATGTCCCTTAAGGACGATTGTTGAGAGACATAGCAATCTGGCCCACCTGTACTTCAATATTCTTGATGGATGCATCATGAGCATCTATCCTCTCATTGGTTTTGGCATTTGACCCATTTACCTGTTGCATCATAGCTTTCAATTCTGCAAACCCATCGTCATGTCTACCCCCATGCTGTGGTAGAGGTGGATGATATCCCTGTTGCTGATTGCCGAAATTCTGAGGTCTAGGATATGGAGCCATGTTGTGTGGTGGCCTCATACCTGTTGCATTATACTGTAGTTGTGGAGGCCTGTATTGCTGTGGACCCTGCTGACCCCAACTCGGATTACCCTATTGCTACCCTCCATAATTAGCCACATAATTCATGTCTTCATGCTGGTGATGATGTTCTTGGTCTGCAGCCCATGGATTACCTATGCGTTGGCTAATGCAAGATGTGCATAAACCACCATTGGTAGTGTCTACAATGTGAACCTGCTGCTTGACCCCAGATTCTTCCACTTTCTTTGTCAGGATGCTCATTTGTGTCAATAAGGTTGCCATGTTCTCCTCTATAGTGCTGGATGGATTCAGAGGTATAGAGTGTACCACTGGAGTGATAGGAGCATTCCTGGTCGTCCACCCGGAGTTTTGAGCCATCTTGTCAAGCAAATTTTGGCCTTCTCTCCAAGTCTTGCTCAGAAAAGCCCCACCTGCTGAAGCATCTACAATATTCTTCATACTATCTGAAAGCCCCATGTAGAACCTTTGACCCAACATCTGCTCAGGAATCCCATGGTGAGGACACATAACCAACATACCTTTGAACCTGCCCCAAGTTTCATGTAATGTCTCCATTGGTTTCTGCTTGAAGCTCACGATCTCATTAATTTGCCGGGTTGTCTTGTTAGGTGGATGAAACTTGTTGTGGAATTGCTTGACCAGCTCATCCCAAGTTGCAATAGAGTTTATGGGGAGTGAGTTTAGCCATACCTGCGCAACCCTTGTAACTGAGAACGGAAATAGCAATAGTCTGATGGCTTCCGATGATACATTTGGTTGCCTCTGTGTCTTGCATATTGAGAGAAAGTTCTTCAGGTGCTGTTGTGGATCTTCAACCTGAGTCCCAGAGAATAATCCCTTGTTTTGCAATAAGTGTAGCATGGTGTTAGTAATCTGGAAAGACTCAGCTTGAATCGCTGGCACAATAATGGCAGTTGCCAAATTATCCACTGTTGGTTGTGCCCAGTCATATAGTGCACCTTCATGTGCCTCCTGCGCGTTTAACCCAACTTGCCGGTTTGGGTCGTTCACATCTCCCATGTCGAAATCTAGTTTAATTGGTTGTTGAGATTGTTGAATTTGTTTGATGGCTTAGTTTCGTGCCCGGAAGGTTTGCTCGGGGTCTGAGAGTCCTTCAATTAGTTCTCCAGTCCTTGCAGATTTTCTAGGCATGCACCTGAATACCCAAATCAACAAACGTCAAAATATTCAATGTAGAGTGTAGAAAGAACCCGAATACACAAGAATCTTGAAGTTCTGTCAATGGCAATTGATAATTCCGTTAATTCCCTGGCAACGGCGCCAAAATTGATTCACGTCCAAGCAACGGTCGTAGTCAATATAACTTGGTCTAATAAGTCCAAGATCGATCCCACGGAGAATTAACCTACCAATTGCAACTATCACAACCCCAAAAGTACTTCCGAATCAAGTTCCCAAACTTTGAATATATATTTGAGTGATTTTCAAATATCTACTTGGCAGTAATTAAAAATGCTTGAAAGAAAGAATTGAATATAGAGTAAAAAGAATATTAGGAGAAGGACTAAGGTATTGATTTCCCTATTGATGGAATCCCTTATCGTTATGCTCATACAAATTGTTAATATATTCTATCAATCATGAACGCTATGTGTATCGTAACCCTCTCCCGAGCAATTACAATAATTTACTAGTGCACTCTCCCGAGCTACCCTAGCTTGCTTTAATTTGAATAGTTCACTTAAGATTGCACCCAAGACTTCGTTATTTCTAACCCCGTCTTTACGCCTAAAGTTGTAGATTCCTCCAGTAACCTAGGTGTGGTGTTGTTCAACAATAAACCTAAATATGCACTCTTTTCCATGTTATGCACACTAAATAGGCACAGCTAATTGGGGATCCTACCAATTAACTACAACAAGAACGAAGTTGAACAAATAGAAATCTAAGTCACAATTTGTAATCACATAAACGATAAGTTCATCACCTAATAGGTTCCATCAAAACCATAGAAAAGAATTTAGCTACTCATGCTTGAAGAAAAAAGAATAATAATTTAAATCATAAAGAAATAATTGATATAAAATAAAAGAAAGAGTTTGAGAGGAATCTCTCTTACTAAAAATCTTGCCAAAGTAATGAAAATAAAGATAACATGCCTCTATGCGGAAAACTAGGAGTTTATATAGAGGTTTTAGGGCTAAAATAACTAAGTTTGAGTACAATTAGGACTGCTGCTGTGGCGACTTTCGCGGTTCGTTCGCGGCCGCGGACGAACCGCGAACAGTAAAACTTCAGAGAGCCTGTTTTTCCGCGGTTCATCCGCGGTTACGGAGAAACCGCGGCTTTTCACCCTGTTCCATTGGAAATTCGGAAACACTCAAAACATGAAAGTTGTAGCCCTTTGAATTAGCTTTCCAACCATATATTATGGAGCCGCAATGGAGATCGGAGAGAAATGTTATATCCAATTTACTAAACAATGCACAATATGCCTCATCCATTCTTTGCTTGTTCTACACTTATCAAATTTGACCCCCGAACTCGATCCCGGCTTAATTCCTTGAGCTTTTACTCAGACTTCAAAGCTGCAAATCACTTAAATTCATTTCATAAAATCCATATAGCTCGGAATCAGACCTTCCCGGCTACTTTCAACATAAGTTCTTGACTTGTACCACACTTTGGCCTTTCTCACCATCTTTTGACTCCAAAACTTGCTCTTTTAGTCTTCATTAGCTCAAGTGTACCTATAGCACACTAAAAACACTAATAAAAGCATTTTTTCATCATAAACAATATCAAAACAACAATAAAGTGTGATTATTTAGGGCATAAATATAGTCAAATCCACCTATTATCAATTGATTCACGTCCAAGCAACGGTCGTAGTCAATATAACTTGGTCTAATAAGTCCAAGATCGATCCCACAGAGAATTAACCTACCAATTGCAACTATCACAGCCCCAAAAGTACTTTCGAATCAAGTTCCCAAACTTTTAATATATATTTGAGTGATTTTCGAATATCTACTTGGCAGTAATTAAAAATGCTTGAAAGAAAGAATTGAATATAGAGTAAAAAGAATATTAGGAGAAGGACTAAGGTATTAATTTCCCCTATTGATGGAATCCCTTATCGTTATGCTCATACAAATTGTTAATATATTCTATCAATCATGAACGCTATGTGTATCGTTACCCTCTCCCGAGCAATTACAATAATTTACTAGTGCACTCTCCCGAGCTACCCTAGCTAGCTTTAATTTGAATAGTTCACTTAAGATTGCACCCAAGACTTCGTTATTCCTAACCCCGTCTTTACGCCTAACGTAATAGATTCCACCAATAACCTAGGTGTGGTGTTGTTCAACAAAAAACCTAAATATGCACTCTTTTCCAAGTTATGCACACTAAATAGGCATAGCTAATTGGGGATCCTACCAATTAACTACAACAAGAACGAAGTTGAACAAATAGAAATCTAAGTCACAATTTGTAATCACATAAACGATAAGTTCATCACCCAATAGGTTCCATAAAAACCTTAGAAAAGAATTTAGCTACTCATGCTTGAAGAAACAAGAATAATAATTGAAATCATAAAGAAATAATAGATATAAAATAAAAGAAAGAGTTTGAGAGGAATCTCTCTTACTAAACATCTTGCCAAAGTAATGAAAATAAAGATAACATGCCTCTATGGGAAAAACTAGGAGTTTATATAGAGGTTTTAGGGCTAAAAAAACTAAGTTTGAGTACAATTAGGACTGCTGCTGCGGCGACTGCCGCGGTTCGTGCGCGGCCGCGAACGGACCGCGAACAGTAAAACTTCAGAGAGCCTGTTTTTCCGCGGTTCATCCGCGACCACCCTTTTCCGTTGGAAATTTGGAAACACGCAAAACCTGAAAGTTGTAGCCCTTTGAATTAGCTTTCCAACCATATATTATGGAGCCAAAATGGAGTTATGAGAGAAACGTTATGTCCAATTTACTAAACAGTGCACAATATGCCTCATCCATTCTTTGCTTGTTCTACACTTATCAAATTTGACCCCGAACTCGATCCCGGCTTAATTCCTTGAGCTTTTACTCAGACTTCAAAGCTCCAAATCACTTAAATTCATTCCATAACATCCATATAGCTCGGAATCACACCTTCCCGGCTACTTTCAACATAAGTTCTTGACTTGTACCACACTTTGGCCTTTTTCACCATCTTTTGACTCCAAAACTTGCTCTTTTAGTCTTCATTAGCTCAAGTGTACCTATAACACACTAAGAACACTAATAAAATCATTTTTTCATCATAAACAATATCAAAACAACAATAAAGTGTGATTATTTAGGGCATAAATATAGTCAAATTCACCTATTATCAATTGATTCACGTCCAAGCAACAGTCGTAGTCAATATAACTTGGTCTAATAAGTCCAAGATCGATCCCACAGAGAATTAACCGACCAATTGCAACTATCACAACCCGAAAAGTACTTTCGAATAAAGTTCCCAAACTTTGAATATTTATTTGAGTGATTTTCGAATATCTACTTGGCAGTAATTAAAAATGCTTGAAAGAAAGATTTGAATATAGAGTAAAATTAATATTTGAGAAGGACTAAGGTATTGATTTCCCCTATTGATGGAATCCCTTATCGTTATGCTCATACAAATTGTTAATATATTCTATCAATCATGAACGCTATGTGTATCGTAACTCTCTCCCGAGCAATTACAATAATTTACTAGTGCACTCTCCCGAGCTACCCTAGCTAGCTTTAATTTGAATAGTTCACTTAAGATTGCACCCAAGACTTCGTTATTCCTAACCCCGTCTTTACGCCTAAAGTTATAGATTCCTCCAATAACCTAGGTGTGGTGTTGTTCAACAATAAACCTAAATATGCACTCTTTTCCAAGTTATGCACACTAATTAGGCACAGCTAATTGGGGATCCTACCAATTAACTACAACAAGAACGAAGTTGAACAAATAGAAATCTAAGTCACACTTTGTAATCACATAAACGATAAGTTCATCACCCAATAGGTTCCATCAAAACCTTAGAAAAGAATTTAGCTACTCATGCTTGAAGAAACAAGAATAATAATTTAAATCATAAAGAAATAATTGATATAAAATAAAAGAAAGAGTTTGAGAGGAATCTCTCTTACTAAAAATCTTGCCAAAGTAATGAAAATCAAGATAACATGCCTCTATGGGGAAAACTAGGAGTTTATATAGAGGTTTTAGGGCTAAAAAAACTAAGTTTGAGTACAATTAGGACTGCTGCTGCGGCGACTTCCGCGGTTCGTACGCGGCTGCGGACGGACCGCGAACAGTAAAACTTCAGAGAGCCTGTTTTTCCGCGGTTCATCCGCGACCACCCTTTTCCGTTGGAAATATGGAAACACGCAAAACCTGAAAGTTGTATCCCTTTGAATTAGCTTTCCAACCATATATTATGGAGCCAAAATGGAGTTATGAGAGAAAAGTTATGTCCAATTTACTAAACAGTGCACAATATGCCTCATCCATTCTTTGCTTGTTCTACACTTATCAAATTTGACCCCCGAACTCGATCCCGGCTTAATTCCTTGAGCTTTTACTCAGACATCAAAGCTCCAAATCACTTAAATTCATTCCATAACATCCATATAGCTCGGAATCAGACCTTCCCGGCTACTTTCAACATAAGTTCTTGACTTGTACCACACTTTGGCCTTTTTCACCATCTTTTGACTCCAAAACTTGCTCTTTTAGTCTTCATTAGCTCAAGTGTACCTATAACACACTAAGAACACTAATAAAAGCATTGTTTCATCATAAACAATATCAAAACAACAATAAAGTGTGATTATTTAGGGCATAAATATAGTCAAATTCACCTATTATCAGGCTCCATGGCTTTCTGGCCAAGAGGTCCTCAATTTTATGGCCGGGGTTTTAAAAAAAATGGCTCCGCAGTTTTCTGACTGGGAGATCTTCAGTTTTCTGACCGGGATATCGAAAGAAACGGCTCCGCAGTTTTCTGATCGGGAGATCCTCGGTTTTCTGACCGGGATTTTGAAATAAAGTTTTCATGGCTTTTTGGCCGGAATTTAAAAGCAATGTTTCACGGCTTTCTGGCCGGAAGGCCCTCCGGGGTTTTAAGAAATGGCTCCACAACTTTCTGACTGGGAGATCCTTGGTTTTCTGACCAGGATTTTGAAAGAAAGTTTTCACGGCTTTCTGGCCGGAATTCAAAAACGTCTCACGGCTTTCTGGCCGGAAGACCCTAGGTTTTTTGGCCGGGGTTAAAAAGAAATGGCTCCACAGTCTTCTGACTGGGAGATCCTCGGTTTTCTGACCGGGATTTTGAAAGGAAAAGTTTCACGGCTTTCTGGTCGGAATTCAAAAACATTATTTCAACGGCTTTCTGGCCGGAACACCCTCGGTTTTCTGACCAGGGTTTTAAGAAATGGCTCCGCAGTTTTCTTACTGGGAGATCCTCGGTTTTCTGACCGGGATTCTGAATGAAAATTTTCACAGCTTTCTAGGCGGAATTCAAAAACAATGTTTCACGGCTTTCTGGCCGGAAGACCCTCGGTTTTCTGACCGGGGTTTAAACAGATATTGGACTAACATGATTGGATTCTCTTTCGGAGTTTTCATTTTCTTTTCCTTTCTTCTTCCTTTTGGGTATTCTTTTAGGCATTTTCCCTTTTACCCATCAACAAAATGCGTAAAAATAAAGCTTTTTTTAAAAAGAAACTTCCCTTTTAGGCGTTTTCCTTGTTTTAAAGCCATTTCAATGCTCGCGTACTTCACTTCTTTAGGCTGTACCTTCTACTTGCACAATTAAATAGACTTGCTTTCAACAAAGAACATTTTGTTAGTTGAAAAAGTGTTGACTTTGTGGCCTTGATTATCTTCATTGCTTGATCTTTGCCCCATTTCTATTGAGAACTTTGCTGCCAATTGTCTTTAGGGGTGACTTCTTTTCAAACCGACCGGGTTCATCCTCAGGATTTCATAAGGACTTTTCTGTGTGGGTTCTGTCTTTCTGCCTCGTTCCGTTTCTTCTAAGTCCTTAGCCTTTGATTTCCCTTTTCTTCCTAACATCAGTTCCTTTGGAAACAATCGATCATCATGATTAATTGGGGATTGTATCAATACACCACTGAGGTTGGGTTTTTCTTCTTTACCAGACGAAATTCTATATAATCGGTCCTGTCACCTTCCTTTGTAATAATTTTGGAATTCAAAGTTAAACCGAAAGGGATTCAAAGAAAAATGAACAAAGAATAAAAAAATGAATCAAAATAGAAGCGTCCCTTTCGAGGAAAAAGAAAGACTTATCTGGGGTGTATGCTGACTTTAAAACGACATGACATGCTTCTCGAACTAGATGCTTGGTCGTCACAAACTCCCATTTCCATATGAACCAAAACGGGTCTATGTTTCCAAGCTAAGGAGCCGTGCCAGGACCTCTAGTGATGAAATACCATTTTCGGTTGATAGCGCCCTTTTGCGGGTTTTCGCCAATCAACCTCTCTCATTTCTCTTCTTACCGTCGCCCGATAGAACTCTTTTCGAGTTTTCGCTAACGGACTCTCTCATTTTGTATTTCTCTACTTCCATCGTCTTATGGTGCCCGAAGGTTTTCCCCAATAAGACTCTCTCATTTTATTTCTTTTCATTCCAGACGCTTCAGAGTGCAACAATGATGTTTTCTCAGTTCCTATTTCTCCACATCGATCTTAAGGACTTGTACTTGGTTTGGGTAACAAGAGTTATGGGCAAAATTTCAACTTTGGAACCATCTTGACGGATCTAAACTGATTTGCCATATTATCTGCCCCAGTTTCAATTTTTGGGGAAATTGGGATTTTGGTTTTGGTGTGACTGAACCTCAGGGAGAGGTTGCCTACGTATCCTTTCGGAATCAAGTCACAACGTAGTTCAGGTACTTTGTTCTGTTTTGTTTTTGGTTTGTTTTTTTTTTTTTGAATTTGGTTTTGTATTCCAAAGAGGGTAGCCAAGGAAATGTAACCGGCTCCAAAGATTTACAAAAAGGGTTGGTATTCTGTGGGTAGCGGGAATAAAAACCTTCAATCATTTCGACTTGTAAGGACATCACCAAAGCAAACTCATGCATAATACATTTTGACAGCGTCTACATTCACAAGCTGTCTCATGATCTTTTCCTTCCATATCTCCCAAGTATAATGCTCCTCTCGGCAGTATCTTCCCGATGATGTATGGCCCCTTCCAATTAGGAGCGAATTTTCCTTTCACTTCCTGGTGATGTGGAAGAATGCGTATTAAAACCGACTAACCTACTTCAAAATTTATTGGCCGTACTTTCTTATTGTAAGCACGAGCCATCCTTTGTTGGTACAACTGCCCGTGACAGACCGCAACCATTCGCTTTTCATCAATTAAAGTTAACTTCTCCAATCGAGTCTTAACCCATTCGCTATCTTCAATCTTTGCTTCAACAATCGCCCGGAGTGAACGAATTTCTACCTCTACCGGTATCATAGCCTCGGTTCCATAGACTAACAGGTATGGTGTTGCTCCTACCGATGTGCGCACTGTAGTACGATATCCCAGTAAGGCAAAGGTAATTGTTCTTGTCATTGTTTAGAACTCTGGATTGTCTTTCTCAAAATCTTCTTAATGTTTTTGTTTGCTGCTTCAACGACACCATTGGCTTTGGGCCGATAAGGAGTGGAGTTCCTATGTGTTATTTTCAATTGCTCGCATATTTCTTCCATCAAACGACTATTCAGATTCGCAGCATTGTCTGTGATGATAGTTGTAGGTATACCAAAACGACAGATAAGATTTGAGTGTACAAAATCCACCACAACTTTCTTGGTGACTGATTTGAGAGTGACAGCTTCGACCCATTTTGTGAAGTAATCGATAGCGACCAGTATGAATCGGTGCCCATTTAAAGCTTTTGGCTCAATCGGGCCGATGACATCCATTCCCCAAGCGACAAAAGGTCACGGTGCTGACATAGGATGTAGCTCAATTGGGGGTGCATGAATCGGATCTCCATGTACCTGACATTGATGGCATTTCGGACAAAACTGAAATAGTCTTTCTCCATGGTTATCCAATAATACCCATCTCGTAGGATTTTCTTGGCCAAAACATACCCATTCATATGAGGTCCACATACGCCTGCGTGTACTTCATGCATGATTCTTCCTACTTCTTCGGCATCAACACACCTTAAAAGGTTAAGATAAGGGGTTCTTTTATACAATACCTCGCCGCTAAAAAAGAAACCACCTCCATGTCGCCTAATGGTCCTCTTTTGATCTCCAATAGCATATTCAGGGTATTCTTCTATTTTCAAGAATCTCCTGATATCGTAGTACCACGGCTTGACGTTTGGTCCTTCTTCAATTGCATTGCAATAACCGTGCCTTTCCCTGATTTGGATTTCCAAAGGATCGACGTGGGCGTTGCCTGGATAAGGTAGCATTGACGCTAGACTGGCAAGTGCATCAGCCTGTTCATTGTGACATTGTGGGATGTACCTGAACTCTATCGATGCAAATCGCTTGCCAAGAATATTCACATGTTGTCGGTAAGGGAGGAGCTTAATGTCCCGAGTTTCCCATTCACCCTGAGATTGTTTGATAATCAGATCTAAATCTCCCATGATCAGTAAATCTTCAACGCCTTGATCAATTGCCATGTTCATGCCCATGATGCAAGCTTCATACTCAGCCATATTGTTTGTGCAAAAGAAGTGGAGCCTTGCCGTAGCTGGGTAATGTTGACCGGCAGGAGAGATCCAAATTGCCCAATCCCTACACCTTTAGCGTTTACCGCCCCCATCGAAGAATATTTTCCAAGCATGAATGTCCTCTAAAACAACTTATGTCGTGTTCATCTCTTCATCAGGAAAGTAAGTATTCAATGGTTGATACTCCTCCTCGATCGGGTTTTCGGCCAAGTGATCTGCCAACGCTTGGGCCTTCATTGCCGTGCGAGTGACATAGACTATGCCAAACTCAGTGAGCAGGATTTGCCATTTTGCCAATCTTTCACTGTGCATCGGTTTCTAGAATATGTACTTCAAAGGATCCAACCGGGTAATGAGGTGAGTCGTATGAGCTTGGAGGTAGTGTTTCAATTTCTGAGCGACCCATGTTAGAGCACAACACGTTCTTTCCAGCAAAGTGTACTTGAACTCATAACTAGTGAACTTCTTGCTCGGGTAGTAGATTGCCTGCTCTTTCTTCCCTATCACGTCACGCTGTCCGAGGACACAACCAAAAGAGTTTTCCAAGACTGTTAAATATAAGAAAAGAGGTCTCCCTGGCTCCGGCGGGACTAAGACTGGAGGGTTGGACAAATATTTTTTGATTTTGTCGAAAGCTTCTTGACATTCAGTGGTCCACTTGATTGTAGCGTCGTTCTTCAGCAACTTAAATATGGGATCACATGTAGAAGTTAATTGGGCGATGAACCTACTGATGTAGTTTAGTCGGCCCAGAAGACTCATTACGTCTTTCTTTGTTCTTGGAGGAGGTAAGTCCCGGATGGATTTTATCTTTGTGGGATGCAATTCAATACCTCTTCTACTGACTATGAAACCCAAGAGTTTACCTGATGGGACTCCGAAAGCGCATTTGACCGGATTCAACTTCAAGTCGTACTTCCGCAACCTTTCAAAGAATTTCCTCAAGTCTCGCACATGATCGCCCTGAGTTCTGGATTAGATGATTACATCGTCCACGTACACCTCTATTTCCTGATGCATCATGTCGTGGAAAATGGCAGTCATAGCTCTCATGTATGTTGTTCCGGCATTTTTCAAACCGAATGGCATGACCTAGTACCAGTAAATTCCCCAAGGTGTGGTAAAAGCAGTCTTCTCGGCGTCCTCTTCATCCATCAACACTTGATGATATCCCGCATAACAATCCACAAACGATTGTATCTCATGTTTGGCACAAGTTATCAACGAGGATGTGGATGTTCGGTAAAGGAAAGTTATCTTTAGGACTTGCTTTATTCAGATATCGGTAATCCACGCATACTCGAGTTTTTCCATCCTTCTTTGGCACAGGCACAACATTAGCCAACCATGTGGTATATTGTACCTCTCGAATTACCCCTGTTTTTAACTGCTTAGTGATTTCTTCTTTGATTTTATCACGGATGTCTGTTTTGAACTTCCTTTGCTTTTGTTGCACTGGGCGACAGTCAGGGTAGATTGGCAACTTGTGCACCACTAGATCGGCTCCAAATCCTAGCATGTCATCGTAAGACCAAGCAAACACATCTTTAAACTCAAACAAAAGCTGGATTATTTCATCTCGAGTATTCTCATCTATGTGGATGCTTATCTTGGTCTCTCGGATCTCTTCAGCGGTTCCCAAATTAACCGGCTCGGTATCATTCAAGTTTGGCTTAGGTTTATTCTCAAAATGTTCCAATTCTCAATTTATTTCCCTAAAAGCCTCTTCTTCATCGTATTCCGGTTCTTGGTTTATTATTTCCAGATTAGGTGGAGTGTACAGATTTGAGCATGAAGTCCGCAAGCATGTCATGTTATTTAAAGCCGCATTATTATGACTGAAAAAAAAAGAATGAATAAGAAAAAATTAGAAAGAGTGCAAAAATGATGACGAAATATTTATTTTATTTTCTTGGAATTTTCTAAAGATAAACAAAGTTACATTTGGAAGACTGAAAATACAAGAAATCAAAGAAAAACATCCAAGTTACGTCCTAAAGTAACTTGTGATGAAGGAAAAGTGACAGGACAAATCTACCAGAACTCCCGCCTGACTGGGAATGGTGTGGCCTTCCAATTTTGCAATTTGGCCTCTGGGCCCATATACAGCACCTCAGCGGTGCTTGTACCTTCTCCCAACTGAACCATGTTAACATCGTAAAGCATTTGCCTCATAGCCCCACATTTGTCTTTGATTTCCTCCGATGTGAAGATCTCATCTTCTTCTTTTTCACTGTATCTTGGTCGAACAAAAGTTTGGTACAAATATGGCAATGGTCGTGGTAGAACCCATCCTTTTCCCTTTCTTTTATTGGCCTATTTCTCATCTTCAGGGGTAGGGCGAAAGCCTACTCCAAAGAACTTTTTGGCCGTGGGCAAAGTTATCAGCTTTAATACTCCTTGCAAGGACTTTCCCAATCCTTTTCTTAGCTGGAAGCACTGTTTGATCATTTCTTTTGCCACCATGATGGAGGCATTAGAAAAAAATGGTTGGGGGCAAGTGTTCCCTTCTTCATGTTGGTCTGCCAATACGACCTCGAAAGCTTGATAAACGATGTGCTCTCTTCCTTCTTCTGCTTCTAAGCATGGGATGGATGGATCCCGGTAGATCGATTGCTTGTCCTCCCCGTGGACCACGATTTCTTGTCCCTTGTGTTCAAACATCAACATCTGATGGAGGGTAGAGGGTACAGCCCCAGCTGCATGAATCCATGGCCTTCCTAGAAGAATGTTGTAAGAAGTGTCCATATCCAGAACTTGAAATGTCACTTCGAAATCTACCGGGCCGATGGTCATAATCAAATCAATCTTCCTGATCGTGTCCTTTTTCACACCATCGAAGGCTCGCACGCATACATTGTTGGGCCGAATTCTTTCAGCTCTGATTCCTATGCGGTCCAGAGTGGAAAGCGGGCATATGTCTACTACTGAGCCTCCATCCACCATGACCCTCTTCATGTAGTAGCCTTCACATTTGACAGTCAAATGCAGAGCCTTTTTGTGGGCCTCCCCTTCCGGAGGCAAATCAGTCTTACTGAAAGAAATCTGATTGACTGCGAAGAACCTCTCCGCCATTCTTTCAAGTTGTTCAGACGGAATCTCAACAGGCATATATGCCTCATTCAAAGTTTTTAGCAAAACCTTCTAATGCTTAGCAGACTTCATTAATAGGGACAACATGGATACCTGCTCCGGGTATTTGCGCAGTTGGTCTATTACCTCATAGTCAGGCATTTGCATCTTCTGAAAAAAGACCTCTGCTTCTTCAGTGCTTACAGGTTTTTTGGATGGGAAACGCTTTTGTGTGGAATTATTTATCTCCTGCGTGTTCAAATACTTTTGCCCCAAGATGCTCCCAGATGATTCTCCTGCAACCTCTTTTCCTTTGCGTGTAGCGAGTGTCTGTTGATAGCTCCAAGGTACAGCGGATGGATCTGTCATGGGTTTCTGTTGCACACGTGCAATAACCATGGGTTCATCTAGTTGTAGTGGTTCAATTGGCTTTCGAGCCACATAGGTTCCCTTCGGTACATACATCGTTGTTTCCCTCTTCAAATGAAACCTTTTGGGGGCACCTATTGACAAGGGTCTTTCCACTCGGCCTCGCGGGAGGTAAAGAACTCCATTCTTTTGAGACGATGCCTTCATTTCGTTTTTCTTTTCAGATCCTGTCTAGGCAACTTCAATCTTTTTCCCCACTTTCTCTTGTTTTGGGGTAACATCAGGCTGCTTCTCCACGTCGGCGATGGCAATTATTGCTTTCAAGGCTGGGTCAAACTCTTTATCTTCACAAATCATCCCGATTACTGGCCCATTGTTGTGGGTTGGCAATGGGTTATTTGTCACATTTGGAACGTCTTCATCTGCGAAAACTATCCTCCCTTGGTTGATTAGCTCTTGTACCGCCTTCTTTAGGGTCCAACAATTGTCGGTGCTATGCTCCTCAACCCCCAAATGGTAGGCACAGTATATTCCTCGTTGGTAGGCCGGAGAGTCCGGATTCTGCCTATTTTGTGGAATGGGCTGCAATAGGTTTTCTTGCCTAAGTTTGGGAAAGAGAGTGGAATATGGTTCCCAAATCGGTGTAAAGTTCGACTTGGGTGGCTCACGATGGCGGGTGTTATTTGGTCGGCGGTTGTATTGGTTTAGGTAGGGAGGTTGGTTTCTTTGGAATGGAGGTGGATTTCTGTTGGCTGGTGGCTGCAGCCGTGCAAAAGGTTGAGCATTCATGATCGCGTAGGGTAGAGGCGGAGGAACATAGGTCATGTCGTGGTGTGAGTAGTAATGCTGGGGGGCCCTTTCAGAGAATACCTACCTTGGGGCTCGGTATCTTCTATCTTCTACTGTCGCCATGACAATTTCTTCATTCTTTTTGCCCTTGGGCATCCCTCCAGACCCGCCTTGGATGGCTTGGGAGGTTGCTCGAATGGCCGCTTGACTCAAAATTCTACCAGTTTTTAAGCCATTCTCCACCATCTCTCCAATCTTGATTGCCTCGGCAAAAGGTTTTGCCATCGCTGACATCATGTTTTGGAAATAGTCTGGTTCCTGAGTCTGGAGGAAGGTTGTGACCATTTCAATTTCATCCATGGGGGCTTTCACCCTAGATGCTTGTTCACACCACTTGATGGCATATTCCCTGAAGCTCTCGGAGGGCTTCTTCTTCAAATTCGATAAAGAGTTCCTATCCGGTGCAATGTCGATGTTGTACTGGAAGTTTTTAACAAAATCTCTGACCAAATCGTCCCAAATGTGCCAGCGAGATATGTCCTAATCCATGTACCATTCTGAGGCTATCCCAACTAGACTCTCTCCGAAATATGCCATTAGCAATTCTTCCTTGCCACTGGCACCTCACAAAAGATTGCAATACTTCTTGAGGTGAGCAATAGGATCGCCATGCCCATAATATTTTCAAACTTTGGCGTTTTAAAGCCTGATGGAAAATGGACATGTGGGAACATGCACAAATCGGCGTAAGAAACACTTTTCTGCCCGCTCAGACCTTGCATGTTTTTCAGACTCTGCTCCAAGCTTCTCATTCTCTTTGCCATTTCATCCTGCTCGGGAGCTTTCGTATTTTGGCTTGGAATGAACTCATATTGAGGTTGCTGAGGATAGACATTGGCAGCAACCTGGGTAGGATCTCGTGCAAGGGGTGGTGCCGGGAATGTAAAGGAAGAGGAATCAAAGAAAGGAGTATGTGTGGCGGGATGCGCTGTGATTGGAACGGGCAAACCACGGATGTTCTTGCGGATGTATACAATGCTGCCACCCGAGATAGGAAGTGGAGGGTGATTCGGAGAGGGTTGTGACATTAGAATACCCAAACAGAGTAGGTGGGTAATTGGTGGGGGTATTAGAAATCCCACTTGATCTGAGGAATAGTTCGGGGAACCAAGGGATCAGACTTGGGGGCTTTTTCCCGTTATTCCAATCATCTAACATCTCTAGCATGCGACAGCACAAAATCCTATTTTCCTCCACAGCTGCTGACTTAGTAGCCGGAACGGTTGATATGGAGCTTTCTTCTGAAATGGGAACGGTTGGTAGAGGGATTTCTGAAGACATGTTGGCACTTCTTTTTGACCTCGTGAAATAAGGATGGGTACTTTCGGGCTGCTGAACTCTTCCTTTGGACCTCGTAAAGTATGAATGTGAGGCCAGATTACCACAAAATCAACCACTCTTTTCTAAAACCTGAAGTTTGGCAAACAAACGGTTAGTCTGAAACAACATAACAGATAAGTAATCTCACGTTGGGTGTGATGCACTTATACAGTTGATTGTGTTGCTACATGTATTCGATTGCGATGCGTCATTCCGGTTTGTACTTTCCTTTGCTTTCATCTTCTTCCGCTCTTTATCAATTTTCTTTTACACACTTTCTTTTTTTTCTTTTTTCTTTTTCTTTTAGTGATGGTCGAATCTTATGTGGATTGCCTACGTATCATGTCCCCGTATGAATCAAACCGGGCTTAGTTCGGAATGCAAGAAACGTAAGATACGAATGAAATTTTTTTTTGGATTTTATTTCACAAATTTCAACTTGAAACACTTTGCAAAAAGACGATAATGGAAATAAAAACTTTAAAAGGACAAACAGACTCCTAAATGAAAAATTAACAGACTCTTCTAAGCATGTTCCAACGCTTTGAATCTTTGCATCCGTGAGGCGTTGTTTGGCCTTGCTGCGGTTCTCAGTGTGAGATCCCTCTGTAGACTTCTCAACTCCGCCATGACTTAGTGGACATATTCCATGATTGAAGAAAATAGGGTAGACCGGGGTACTTGTTCGCAGGTCAGGCATCTTATAGTGATATAGTGCCCGATTTCATCGATCCTGGCCTTGATCATATCTTTTTTTCTAAGCAGTTGCCCTATTTGTCGGTTCTTTGCCCCCAATACTTGAGAGTTACTGGAGACTTGATCCAAAAGCCTATCTATATGCCTTTCCATCCGCGCCATTAAGTTGTGGCAACGGTCTCTATCTGCTTTGGCATCCCGGGCTTGCCTGAGAATTTGCTCTCTAAAAGCAGCATTTGCTTCTCTTAAATCAGTGATGATCGCCCCATAATCTTTCTCGATCTGTTGTAGACAAAGTGCTTCTTGGTGGGCTTCTCTTCTCCATTTTGTCCGAATTGCAACTAAAGCCGCTTCTGCCTTTTCCAAGTCTTCCTGGTGCTCAAGGGCTTTCCTTTCCAAGTCGTTTATAAGCATCTCATCATTCCGACTTCTCCTCGACCTTTCTGCGGTTAATTGCATCTCCTGAATTTGAGTTCGGAGTGTTTCCCTTTCTTGCTCCCAGCCGGCCATTTCCTGATCGAAATCAGCCTGGTGTATGTCCATGGCAGCTTCCAGAATTCCCTTGTCCTCTTTTAAGGTGTTAATGCAGGATTGGAAATCTTGCGCTGTTTCGCGTCTAGCCTCCCTAACTCTGGTTTCTATCTCGTTTTCCCAATCGACGGCATATTTTACCGACTTTTCTGCTCTTTGTTCGGGCATTGATTGGTTGTGGAACCATTCAAGGTATGCGAGGCTCATTTTTCCTCGTTTTCGATCGGCAACCATTTCGTCGATGTCAGAGAGTCGGCTACCGAACCACACCTTTTGTGCATAAGTCTCTCTTGGGAGCTCCTCCGCCATGAATTCCCATGTAAATGACGGCATATCTTCAATCGGGGGCCTTTTCTGTTCTCTACCCAACTGCCGCATGACACGTAGCAGGGCATATGGTTGAAAACCCCTAAAACCCATTAGTATGTAGAATGGGCGATATGTTGACATGTGCATGATTTAAGCGGAAGGGAACCAATAATAATTCCAGGTGAGTCGGTCTGCTCTCAAAGAGTTGAGAAGTTCTTGCCAAGTCCTAAAATCGTTTGGAAGGTTACAACGGGCAGCTCTATTCATGTGACAACGAATGTAATTCAGCCAGTCTACGTTGAAGTCCATCACAATTGGGTGATGATAGAGATGCTCTACAAACAACATTTTTAATAAAATGTTACAACCTTCAAAATAATCATGTCCTTCTTGACACCGAGTAAGGCCCAAAAGATGTCTCCTAAGATCATAGGAAGAATAGTGTGTTCTTTGTTACTCTGTAAATATGAGACCACCGTAGACAAACGGATTCTGATGCATCCGTCACGTTCGGGAAAAACCATGGTTCCCAGAAAAGCGATCTTGAAGGCGTAGATTCTTAGATCTCCCTAGGCGTCATAATTCAGCTAGCTAACAAATTCAGTGTTTGAGAATTTCTCGAACCCTTTCTTATCGCCAAATCTATTATAGAGATACTCCAGCGGCACCCAACCATTATCCAAACAACCCATTGGAACTCGTCAGAGACATAACTTCTTCAAGAAATTATTCACACCCATTTGCTGTGACGACCCGGCCCGTCGTCATGGGAATTACCACCCCGTTATGTTGTAATTACATAATTCATGCTTTTATATCAGTATTAGAGTCTATCGGGGAAGTTAGGAGTAAATTGAAATGAAAATGAGGCATATAACCTTTTTGAAGGAAACTTGAATAAGGAAAGTCAATCCAAAGTTGACTATGTAGTTAGAGAGCTCGAAACCGGATTCTGATGATTCGACTAGTTCCGGGGGATCATTTATGACTTAGGAGAACAATCGGAATTGAATTCGGAGGTCCGGTGTAGTTTTAGGCTTGAATTGGCTAAGGTTGAATTTTGGGCGAAATCCGAACGGTAGGTGAGATTTTGATCCAGGGGTCGGAATGGAATTCCGACAGTTGCAGTAGCTCCGTTAGATGATTTTGGATGTGCCTGCAAAATTTCAGGTCATTCGGACGTCGTTTGGTCGGGTTTTTGATAGAATGTGTAATTCGGAAGTTTTTAAGAAATTTAGGCTTGAATCCGTGTGTAATTGGTGATTTTGATGTTTAGGATGGTGTTTTTATGATTGGAACAAGTTCGTATCGTGTTTTGGGGTATGTTGGTGGTTTTCTTTGGGGTCCCGGGGGCCTCGGGGTGAATCCGGACCATCATCCGGCATTTGGAAGCAAGAAATGGTCTGCTGTAAATTGCAGATCACTGGGCATAAAATAAACCTTCGCGTTCGGAAAGGAAGGTTCCGCGTTCGCGAAGGCCAGGTTCAGTAAGGCATCGCGTTCGCGAGGGCGATGCCGCGTTCGCGAAGGTTGAGGCCAGTTGGCCATCGCGTTCGCGATGGGTGGGTCGCGTTCGCGTAAGAGGAAAAGGTAAGGCATCGCGGACGCGTGACTTCACATCGCGTTCGCGTAGAGTAAAAGTCAGGAGGCTGAGGAATTGATCTTCGCGGACGCGTGAATGCGTGCCGCGTTCGCGATGAAGAAGAGGAAAAAGGCATCGCGTTCGCGTGAGAGGCGTCGCGAACGCGATGAAGAAAAGAGGCTGGCAGTGAAGTTAAGTTCAGAACAGAACCAGTCGCGGGTTTAATACCCAAAAACGCCATTTTTGAGTTCTAGAGAGAGAAACTCACGGGAATTGTTGGTAATTCATCGGGGATTCGTTGGAGGTAAGTTTTGTGGCTTAATTACATCATTTTAACATGAAATCATGGGTTAAATTTCTGTAAATGGAAGATTAAAGGTGGGTTTGAGCCCTAGGCCTAAATTTAAGAAAAACACTAATTTGAGTGGGCAAATGGAGTCCGATTTTGGTAAATTTTATATGCCTAGACTCGTATCGAGATGAGGATTCCGAATATGTGATTTTTGTAATTTTTCGACAAGTGTACCAAAAGTCGGGTTTTGACAACTTGTGGGTTTTGAAATAAATTGGGTTATTTCGAATGAATTTCGTGAAATTAGCGTATATTGATGCATTCTCTATGATTTTGAGCAGATTTGGCACCCGAGGAGATTGATTTGCGAGGCAAGCGCAAGGCGGATTGAAGCTTCTACCGGTTCGAGGTGAGTGGTAGTAGTAAACAATGCACCTGAGGGTTTGAAACCCCGTACTAGCACTTTAGAGTGCTATATTGAGATGAGACACGCGTTCTATGACGGGCGTGGTGACATTGTGATTGGGGGTTCGGACTTAGTCCTTCCCGGCTAATAGAATACTGTGTTGTATGACTGTTACTGAGATTATAACTGTACAATTGGGCTAATAGCCATGTTTGGGGCCTAGTGCCGATCTGTAAAGCATTAGGGAACCTATAGAGCTAGGTGACCCTTATATCATGTTGGAAACATACACTCAGCCGTAGCTCTAGTTGTATAGCATAATATGAGCCGTACTAGATGTGTACATTGAGAGAGATTATCTAGGGTGGAATTCCCTGTTATAGCTGAGTGGGCCTGAAAGGCCAAGTCTATATTGACTAAGACAGGGTCCAGGACCCACTGTGATACATTATATTGTTTCTGAGAGGCCAAGCACATATCGACTGGGATAGGGTCGAGGACCCATTATGAGGTATTATATATATATATACCTATGTTGGATCGGGCTGCACGCCGCAGCAGTATATATATTGGATCGGACTGCACGCCGCAGTAATATACATGTAATATACATGTAATATACATGTGGGACGGACTGCACGCCGCAGTATTATTGCGCTTGGGCTGTAGGAGCCCCTTCGGAGTCTGAGTCTGCACACATTCTCGGTGAGCACTGGTGTATATGATGGGATCGGGCTGCACGCCGCAGCAGTATAGAGATATATACATATATATATTGGATCGGATTGCACGCCGCAGTAATAATTGTGTGGATCATGCTGCATGCCGCAGTATTATAGTGCTTGGGCCTAAGGAGCCCCTCCGAAGTCTGTATACACTCCCAGTGAGCGCCGTCGACGTAAAAATGGAGCGGGCTGGGCGCCGCAGCGGTATATGTATTGGAGCGGGCTGCACGCCGCAGCATTATACTTAATCATACCCTACTATCTACTTAAATACTTATACATTATAGACATAAGTATGTGTCTTTATATGTTGAGATGGCCGTACACCGTAGGGGTACGAGTGAGGGTTGGTTCAGTGTGGAATCTTGTAGAGATAAACGTAGATTGGAGGTTAGAGTACTACTATAGTGATGACGTACTTGTGAGGGTTGCCTTAGAACTGCTAAGTGATAGCACAGGATTTCTTACCTTCAGTTATTATTTATTATTGTTACTCACTGAGTTGAAATATACTCACCCCACTCCCCTGCACTTTCTGTGCAGATCCAGAGTAGTTGAGACATTGTAGTTGCTGATCCTTGTCTACTTTTGCGGAGATTACGAGGTAGCTGCCAGCGTCCGCAGAGCTTGTTTTCTCCTTCCTTATCATCTTGTTGATTTCCTATTTGCCTAGACTTGGTTGTATTAGGATGCTATTCTGTAGAGGCTCAGTCTCGTGACACCACGATATGTTTGGGACCGTATTTTGTATGTTTTACGTTTCGGTTATCACCTGATATGATTAATTACTGTTTAAGTTTAATTTATTTAATAATTAGCTGGTTTGAGGGATAATATGGTCGGGCTTGCCTAGCATTGTGTTGGGCACCATCACGACCAGGGTTTGGGTCGTGACAAGTTGGTATCAGAGCCTAGGTTAACAGGTCTCGCGAGTCATGAGCCGGTTGGTAGAGTCTCGTGGATCGGTGCGGGGACGCCTGTACTTATCCTCGGGAGGCCTGCAAACCTTTTTAGGAAAAGTTTCAATTCTTGGAATTCTTGTCGTGCGATTACTTTTGACTTGAACTGAACTTTGACATTATATTCTCTCGCAGATGGCGAGAACTCGATCATCCGGACGTGGAGGACGACCACCACTACCACCTGCTAGAGGTCGTGGACGCGGTCGTGGTCGCGGCGGAGTTAGGGCAGCTGAGGCAGTGCCAGCTGACCCACAGCCCCCAGTTGCGGAGGTGCCAGCAGCACCAGATCAGGCACCAGCTGTGCCCATTGTCATTCCGGGTCTACAGGAGACCCTGGCTCAGATACTAGCAGTCTGCACTGGCCTAGCACAGGCGGTTTCAGTTACTACTGCAGCAGCTGCATCGGGGATCGGGGGTGGTCATCAGACCCCCGCAGTACGCACTCCAGAGCCGGCAGTGCAGGGCATACAGACACCAGAGGCTCCTCCAGTTCAGCCTGTGGTTCTGGTTCAGCCAGTAGATCAGATTCGGGGGACAGGGTCCCAGCTATGACAGACGATGAGCAGCGTCGTCTCGAGAGGTTCACCAGGTTATCTCCTCCAGTGTTCACTGGTGCTCCGGGCGAGGACGCCCAAGGTTTTCTGGATAAGTGCCGTCGGATGCTTCGTACGGCAGGGATATTGGAGTCCAGTGGGGTATCTTTCACCACCTTTCAGTTTCAGGGACCAGCCTTTGCTTGGTGGGAGGCTTATGAGCGCCCCAGGCCAGCCGGAGCAGCACCACTATCATGGCCGGAGTTCTCCACTATGTTCTTGGAGAAATGGGTGCCTCGATCTCGGAGAGAGGAGATGCGTAGGCAGTTTGAGGGTCTCCGTCAGGGGGACATGTCAGTGTCAGAGTATGAGATCAGGTTTACAGAGTTGTCCGGATATGCACCGTGGTTGGTTCATTCCAACAGAGAGAGGATTGGGCGCTTCGTGGACGGCCTCATTTATCCCATTCGTATTCCGATGACTCGGGAGAGGGTTTTGAGTCGTACATTTGAGGATGCTATGGATATTGCTCGTGACATAGAGACTAATCATCGCAGGGAGCAAGAGGAGAGGGAGGCCAAGAGGCCTCGAGGATCAGCTAGTTCTAGTGGCACTCGGACCGGAGGCCAGGGTCAGTAGCGCCGAGGTTGCTCTTTCAGATCTTCACAGCCAGCCCACTCAGATCGTCGCAGATGGTCACCTAGACAGGGTTATCAGGGTTCGCACCAGAGCCAGCCATCTCTCGGTGCCATGCCAGCTCAGAGTTCTTCACAGGCCCCATCCGCTCAGGGTTCATCTCGGCCTAGTTCATCAGCTGGCCACTCCAGCGCCAGAGGTCCTTATCAGACTCAGTCCCCAGCACCGGGGAGTTGCTACGAGTGCGGAGAGTTTGGGCACCACCGTAGGGAGTGTCCCCGTCTTATTTCCAGATCTTATCAGCAGAGGGGCAGCCCTCGTCATCTGGTCCTTCTACTTCAGCACCCGCCCCGCCAGCTAGGGTTGAGGGTCAGACAGCTAGGGGTCGCTCTCGAGGGGGAGGCCGATCAGGCGGACAGGCTAGATGCTATGCTTTTCAGGGCCGATCTGAGGCTGTTACTTCTGATGCTGTCATTACAGGTATTATTTCAATCTGCCACGGAGATGCCTCGGTATTGTTTGATCCCGGTTCTACTTATTCTTATGTGTCTACATATTTTGCTCCTCATTTGGGCACGACCCGAGGAGTCTTGAGCTGCCAGTGCACGTATCTACCCCGGTAGGGGATACTATTATTGTGGACCACGTATACCGGTCCTGTTTGGTCACTATTGGAGGTCTGGAGACCCGAGTAGACCTGTTGCTTCTCAGCATGATTGATTTTGATGTTATATTGGGCATGGAATGGCTATCTCCATGTCATGCTATTCTGGACTGTCATGCTAAGACAGTCACTTTGGCTATGCCGGGCATTCAGAGGATCGAGTGGCGAGGCACGACCGAGTATGTACCTAGCAGGGTAATATCTTTCCTCAAGGCCCAACGAATGGTTGGGAAGGGATGTCTCTCTTATTTAGCATTTGTGCGGGAGGTCGAGGCCCGGACTCCCAGTATTGATTCTGTTCCCATTGTGCGAGACTTTCCTGATGTGTTTCCCTCAGACCTGCCGGGCATGCCGCCGGACAGGGATATTGATTTTGGTATCGATTTGGTGCCGGGCACTCAGCCTATTTCTATTCCTCCGTATCGTATGGCACCAGCTGAGTTGAAGGAATTGAAGGAGGCAGCTCCAGGAACTCCTAGATAAGGGGTTCATTCGGCCGAGTGTGTCGCCGTGGGGTGCACCGGTCCTGTTTGTTAAGAAGAAGGACGGATCTATGAGGATGTGTATTGACTATAGGCAGCTAAACAAAGTAATAGTGAAGAATAAGTATCCTCTTCCTCGTATTGATGATTTATTTGATCAGCTCCAGGGAGCTAGGGTGTTCTCGAAGATTGATCTTCGTTCAGGCTACCATCAGCTGAAGATTAGAGAGTCTGACATTATGAAGACTGCATTCCGGACCGGATATGGTCACTATGAGTTCCTTGTGATGTCTTTTGGGCTGACCAACGCCCCAGCAGCATTTATGCATCCTGATGAACAGTGTATTCAGGCCGTATCTTGATTCATTTGTGATCGTATTCATTGATGACATACTAGTCTACTCTCGTAGCCGGGAGGAGCATGCTCGGCACTTGAGTATTGTATTGCGGAGATTGAGAGAGGAGAAGCTGTATGCCAAGTTCTCCAAATGTGAGTTCTGGCTTGAGTCCGTGGCATTCTTAGGGCACGTGGTGTCCTGTGATGGTATTCGGGTAGATCCGAGGAAGGTCGAGGCAGTGCAGAGTTGGCCCAGACCGACCTCAGTTACTGAGATCCGTAGCTTTCTGGGATTGGCAGGGTATTATCGCCGATTCGTTCAGGGATTCTCTTCTATTGCTTCACCCTTGACTAGATTGACTCAGAAGGGTGTTCCTTTCTTATGGTCCGAGGAGTGCGAGGAGAGCTTTCGGAAGCTCAAGACAGCACTGACCACAAGCACCAGTCTTGATTCTGCCGACAGCTTCAGATTCTTATACTGTATATTGTGATGCCTCGGGAGTTGGCATTGGTTGTGTGTTGATGCAGGAGGGTAGGGTCATTGCTTATGCTTCTCGTCAGTTGAAGCCCCACGAGAAGAACTACCCTGTTCATGATTTGGAGCTAGCAGCCATAGTTCATGCTTTGAAGATTTGGAGGCATTACCCGTATGGTGTCTCCTGTGAGGTGTTCACGGATCATCGCAGCCTTCAGCACTTATTCAGATAGAAGGACCTTAATTTGAGACAGCGGAGGTGGTTGGAATTGCTTAAGGACTATGATATCACTATTTTGTATCATCCGGGGAAGGCCAATGTGGTGGCCGATGCCTTGAGTCGGAAGGCGGTTAGCATGGGCAGCTTAGCTTTCATCCCAGTTGGGGAGAGGCCATTTGCTTATGATGTTCAGGACCTAGCCAATCGGCTAGTGAGATTAGATATTTCGGAGCCGAGTCGGGTGTTGGCTTGTGTTGTTTCTCGATCTTCCTTATATGATCGCATCGGGGAGCGACAGTATGATGACCCACATTTGCTTGTCCTTAAGGACAGAGTGCAGCATAATGATGTTAGAGATGTGACTATCGACAGTGATGGTGTTCTGAGGATGCAGGGCCGTATATGCGTGCCCAATGTTGATGGTTTGCGGGAGTTGATACTTGAGGAGGCACACGGTTCGCGGTACTCTATTCACCCAGGTGCCGCAAAGATGTACCAAGACTTGAGACAGCACTACTGGTGGAGGAGAATGAAGATGGATATTGTTAGGCATGTAGCTAAGTGCCTCAATTGCCAGCAGGTCAAATATGAGCATCAGAGACCGGGCGGTGTTCTTCAGCGTATGGTTATTCCCGAGTGGAAATGGGAGAGGATCACCATGGATTTTGTTACCGGGCTTCCTCGGACAGCGAGGAAGTTTGATTCTGTATGGGTGATTGTTGATCGGCTGACTAAGTCCGCACATTTCATCCCAGTTAGTACTACTTACTCATCGGAGCGGTTGGCGGCGATCTTTATTCGGGAGATTGTCAGGTTGCATGGGGTCCCAGTGTCTATTATATCTGACAGAGGCACTCAGTTCACTTCTCAGTTTTGGAGAGCATTTCAGCGAGAGATGGGTACGAGGGTTGAGTTGAGTACAGCATTTCACCCCCAGACAGACGGGCAGTCTGAGCGTACTATTCAGATCCCGGAGGATATGTTGCGAGCATGTGTGATTGACTTTGGTGGTTCGTGGGATGAATTCTTACCACTTGCTGAGTTTGCCTACAATAACAGCTACCAGTCGAGTATTCAGATGGCCCCGTACGAGGCATTGTATGGCAGACGGTGTAGATCTCCCGTCGGATGGTTTGAGCCTGGTGAGGATCGATTGATAGGGACTAAGTTAGTTCAGGATGCTCTGGATAGAGCAAAGTTGATCCAGGAGAGGCTTCGCACAGCACAGTCTCGCCAGAAGAGTTATGCAGACCGTAGGGTTTGAGAGTTGTCTTTCATGGTTGGGGATAGAGTATTGCTGAAGGTTTCACCCATGAAGGGTGTCATGAGGTTCGGGAGGAAAGGAAAGTTGAGTCCCAGGTACATTGGTCCTTTTGAGATACTCAGGAGAGTTGGAGAGGTGGCATATGAGTTAGCCTTGCCACCCAGCTTATCCAGCGTTCATCCGGTATTCCATGTGTCTATGCTCCGGAAGTACATCGGAGACCCATCCCATGTATTAGACTTCAGTACCATTGAGCTTGATGGTGATCTATCCTATGACGTGGAGCCTATTGCTATTTTGGGTCGCCAAGTAAGGAAGTTGAGGTCGAAGGAGATTGCATCAGTTAAGGTTCAGTGGAGAGGTCGACCCGTAGAGGAGGCTACTTGGGAGGTTGAGCAGGAGATGCGGAGCAGATACCCTCAGCTATTCGAGACTTCAGGTATGTTTCTTGACCCGCTTGAGAACGAGCGTTTGTTTAAGAGGGGGAGAATGTGACGACCCGGCCCGTCGTCATGGGAATTTCCACCCCGTTATGTTGTAATTACATAATTCATGCTTTTATATCAGTATTAGAGTCTACCGGGGAAGTTAGGAGTAAATTGAAATGAAAATGAGGCATATAACCTTTTTGAAGGAAACTTGAATAAGGAAAGTCAACCCGAAGTTGACTATGTAGTTAGAGAGCTCGGAACCGGATTCTGATGATTCGACTAGTTCCGGGGGATCATTTATGACTTAGGAGAACAATCGGAATTGAATTCGGAGGTCCGGTGTAGTTTTAGGCTTGAATTGGCTAAGGTTGAATTTTGGGCGAAATCCGAATGGTAGGTGAGATTTTGATCCGGGGGTCGGAATGGAATTTCGACAGTTGCAATAGCTCCGTTAGGTGATTTTGGATGTGCCTGCAAAATTTCAGGTCATTCGGACGTCGTTTGGTCGGGTTTTTGATAGAATGTGTAATTCGGAAGTTTTTAAGAAATTTAGGCTTGAATCCGTGTGTAATTGGTGATTTTGATGTTTAGGATGGTGTTTTTA
Source organism: Nicotiana noctiflora (assembly GCA_032618575.1). Lineage (NCBI taxonomy): Eukaryota > Viridiplantae > Streptophyta > Magnoliopsida > Solanales > Solanaceae > Nicotiana > Nicotiana noctiflora. The sequence goes on from JASVEL010012519.1 coordinate 42,717, forward strand.
TGATTGGAACAAGTTCGTATCGTGTTTTGGGGTATGTTGGTGGTTTTCGTTGGGGTCCGGGGGCCTCGGGGTGAATCCGGACCATCATCCGGCATTTGGAAGCAAGAAATGATCTGCTGTAAATTGCATATCACTGGGCATAAAATAAACCTTCGCATTCGCGAAGGAAGGTTCCGCGTTCGCGAAGGCCAGGTTCAGTAAGGCATCGCGTTCGCGAGGGCAATGCCGCATTCGCGAAGGTTGAGGCCAGTTGGCCATCGCGTTCGCGATGGGTGGGTCGCATTCGCGTAAGAGGAAAAGGTAAGGCATCGCGGACGCGTGACTTCACGTCGCATTCGCGTAGAGTAAAAGTCAGGAGGCTGAGGAATTGATCTTCGCGGACGCGTGAGAGCGTGCCGCGTTCGCGATGAAGAAGAGGAAAAAGGCATCGCGTTCGCGTGAGAGGCGTCGCGAACGCGATGAAGAAAAGAGGCTGGCAGTGAAGTTAAGTTCAGAACAGAACCAGTCGCGGGTTTAACACCCAAAAACGCCATTTTTGAGTTCTAGGGAGAGAAACTCACGGGAATTGCTGGTAATTCATCGGGGATTCGTTGGAGGTAAGTTTTGTGGCTTAATTACATCATTTTAACATGAAATCATGGGTTAAATTTCTGTAAATGGAAGATTAAAGGTGGGTTTGAGCCCTAGGCCTAAATTTCTCTATGATTTTGAGCAGATTTGGCACCCGAGGAGATTGATTTGCGAGGCAAGCGCAAGGCGGATTGAAGCTTCTACCGGTTCGAGGTGAGTGGTAGTAGTAAACAATGCACTGAGGGTTTGAAACCCCGTACTAGCACTTCACGGTGCTATATTGAGATGAGACACGCGTTCTATGACAGGCGTGGTGACATTGTGATTGGGGGTTCGGACTTAGTCCTTCCTGGCTAATAGAATACTGTGTTGTATAACTGTTACTGAGGTTATAACTATACAATTGGGCTAATAGCCATGTTTGGGGCCTAGTGCCAATCTGTAGGCATTAGGGAACCTATAGAGCTAGGTGACCCTTATATCATGTTGGAAACATACACTCAGCCGTAGCTCTAGCTGTATAGCATAATATGAGCCGTACTAGATGTGTACATTGAGAGAGATTTTCTAGGGTGGAATTCCCTGTTATAGCTGAGTGGGCATGAAAGGCCAAGTCTATATTGACTGAGACAGGGTCCGGGACCCACTGTGATACATTATATTGTTCCTGAGAGGCCAAGCACATATTGACTGGGATAGGGTCCAGGACCCATTATGAGGTATTATATATATATATACCTATATTGGATCGGGCTGCACGCCGCAGCAGTATATATATTGGATCGGACTGCACGCCGCAATAATATACATGTAATATACATGTAATATACATGTGGGACGGACTGCACGCCGCAGTATTATTGCGCTTGGGCTGTAGGAGCCCCTTCGGAGTCTGAGTCTGCACACATTCTCAGTGAGCACTGGTGTATATTATGGGATCGGGCTGCACGCCGCAGCAGTATAGAGATATATACATATATATATATTGGATCGGACTGCACGCCGCAGTAATATTTGTGTGGATCGTGCTGCACGCCGCAGTATTATAGTGCTTGGGCCTAGGGAGCCCCTCCGAAGTCTGTATACACCCCCAGTGAGCGCCGTCGACGTTAAATGGAGCGGGCTGCGCGCCGCAGCGGTATATGTATTGGAGCGGGCTGCACGCCGCAGCATTATACTTAATCATACCCTACTATCTACTTAAATACTTATACATTATAGACATAAGTATGTGTCTTTATATGTTGAGATGGCCGTACACCGTAGGGGTACGAGTGAGGGTTGGTTCGGTGTGGAATCTTGTAGAGATAAACGTAGATTGGAGGTTAGAGTACTACTATAGTGATGACGTACTTGTGAGGGTTGCCTTAGAACTGCTAAGTGATAGCACAGGAGTTCTTACTTTCAGTTATTATTTATTATTGTTACTCACTGAGTTGAAATATACTCACCCCACTCCCCTGCACTTTCTGTGCAGATCCACAGGTGCCCGAGAGCAGTTGAGACATTGTAGCTGCCTGATCCTTGTCTACTTTTGCGGAGATTACGAGGTAGCTGCCAGCGTCCGCAGAGCTTGTTTTCTCCTTCCTTATCATCTTGTTGATTTCCTATTTGCCTAGACTTGGTTGTATTAGGATGCTATTCTGTAGAGGCTCAGTCTCGTGACACCACGATATGTTTGGGACCGTATTTTGTATGTTTTACGTTTCGGTTATCACCTGATATGATTAATTATTGTTTAAGTTTAATTTATTTAATAATTGGCTAGTTTAAGGGATAATATGGTCGGGCTTGCCTAGCATTGTGTTGGGCGCCATCACGACCAGGGTTTGGGTCGTGACATTTGCCTAGGAGCAGCGGGTCTCTTTTTGTGAATATCATTCCCAAGCCCTGTGAGTCCGCCTAACTCCTCCAAAGTGGGCGTCATTTCGCAGTCTCGAAATCTGAAAACATTACTTGTTGAGTCCCAAAAACTCACTAAAGCTCTGATCAGATATTTGTCTGGTATTATCATCATAATGTCCGGAAGAAACTTGAGGTGCTTGTGGACTTGATTTCTTTCCCAAGACGAAAAGCTAGCCCACCATTTACAGAGCTGATCCGGGGTTTTGTCTTGAACCATGAACATGAGTGACATTTCATCTTTCGCCCTTTTCTGGCCGATTCTTTGCGATGAAGTCATGATGATCCTAGAAAAGATAAAATAAAACTTAAGATTTTTCCCAAAATTTCTCTTTTTTTACTATTTTAAAAAAACGGATCTTGTTTACACGGCCTTTCAGCACTTGAAGAAGATTTGAAGGCTGTGTAACAGGATACCGGTGTGATGACTATGTTCTGTTTTTGCGAAATTAGTCCTTCGGCGCCTCTTTTGAAGCGTTTGGCTATTTTCGCAAAATTTCCTAACTCTTGACTAAGGACAAAACTCCTAATTTTAATATTTTTATTTTTTTTTTTTATTTTTGAAAAAGCAGTATTAGTTGAGCCCGATATGAGTTTCCTACGTATCCCACGCTCGGTGAGAATCAAACTTGCATAGTTCGAAAACAAAAGAACTAAATCATTTCAAGAAAAGAAAACAAACTATTTTAAAAAATTATTTTTAGAGAAACTAACTTATTTTTTCGTAAAATTAACAAAATTTATTTGGAAATTTTTTTTTCTTTTCATTTTTCAAAAATTATTTTCTAAGAAAAACATACTATTTTGCGTGAAATTATTTTGATTTTACGCCCTGACATTTCCCACTTCTTACCCTCTCTCTTTTTTAATAACAAACCGGTCGGCATCGAAACAAATAAATGCACAGACAAAGATGCATCAAGTTGGTCTTTTGTTTCTGGTACACCTGTCCTAGACAGGCCCAACCCCTGTGTTGAGCCTCCTAAGTCAAATATGCACATGCTGCAAATAGACGTTCCTATCGAGGATCCGGCATAAGGTTTTGTTATTCTAAGTCATCATCCTGTTGGAAAAGGTGTCTAGACTGGCTTTAACTCGAGCGGACAACTCGAGCCGAGGAGTGTCAGTACACCGGTAGCATGGGTTTCCGGCTTAATTGACAATCCCCGCCTAAACATATGTGACTACAAATCCTTCACCGGGTGCCAAGCACCACGGCTATATTGAGAAAACGGGCTATGTCCAGCAAATGCCCGATATTATATTTCAAAGAGACTCAGAAGAGAAAAATGGGTATCGGCACAATTTATATACAATTCACAAAATATCAAAGCGGTAAACACAACATTTAGCACATTTAATACATGCATATAATAAAATCAGATAATAATAAGCCAAATACAACAATTATTCAAAGCTCGAATTCTTAAACCCTGAACCAGTGGTTCTGGGTTTGTTCCCCAGCAGAGTCGTCAGAGCTGTCACACCTCCTTTTGGCGCGCCTTACCCCGAAGGATAATGCACAAGGGAGTTTCCAATTTAAGTGACAATATTCGAAATGGGATTATTTATTTTATTCATAGTCGCCACTTGGAATAAATTAGGGTGTCCCAAGTCACCGATTTATTTGAATCTTAAATCGAGGAAATTTTAGACTTTCCAAATGAAGTCTGCGAACCAGAAATTCTAAGTAAGGAATTTTGTTGACCCGAGGGAAGGTGTTAGGCACCCCCGGGTCCCGTGGTTCTAGCACGGTCGCTTAAATTATTGTAATGGCTAAATATCTGATTTTAAAACATGTTTAATACTATAATGCTATTTTTCAATCATTTACCGCATTTGGTTATTTTTTAAAAAAAAAGAAAGAAAAACATTGTTATTGAGAGGCCCCGTAATTGTACATTTGAGTTGGCGAGGCTCGTGTCATTTTTATCATTTAAAAGCCAATTTAAAGTAACTATGATTGAATTTATTATTTGTCTCTAAAAGGCTAATTAATTTATGAATATAAACTTGAACTCTTAATCCAAGTCTGAACACAAACAAAAAGAAATACATTTTAGCGTGAGCCCGCTACCTAATTAGAAGTCCAATTTTATATCCGTAAATTAATCCCCTATATTCCCAAATATATAACTTCGAGTCTCAAACTCAAGTCCGAATTCAAACAAAAGGGAGAAACCTTTTAGCTTGAACCAGCTACCTAATTCGAAATTCAGTTTTTATATCATGGCGTTTTAACTTTTTGAAGGCCATGAAAATCCAGGTAAATGGCATGCCTCAAATTATTTTAAAAGATTGTACTTAGCTAAAATAAACTACGAATGTTATAAATGATATAGCTCATAACTCGATGATTGTGGGTGAAAAGTTTCGTGATTAACAACATAAAAGGGAAATCCAATTTGGATATACGAGAATTAAGCATAGAGACGGTGATACACAGTTTTAATGAGAAAGTCAAGTGCTCTACTCCTAACGTATGTTTACAGGGCTTACACACCTAACTAACAGAAGTAGAATTGGCCAAACATTTACTTCATGATTTTTGCCTAAATTTAGTTTAACATAACAGGAGCATATACTTAAGCTAATACCAATCACATATATGTTGGATGAGTGACTAAAAATGTTATTCCATAAATCTCAGACAAGAACAAACACAATTGAACCAAAGGCCAATATCATTTGATCATTACCATTAACACAATAAGATAAACCAATGTATGATTATTTAAGCAGAAAAATTGGCACATAAAACGCAGAATATCACCTCTGACTTCTCTATTTTGTGGTTTCCTTTTGTGCAAATCAAATTTTTTTACTTAGTAAGTACAAAAGAACACAAAGCAGCAGGAATTAAATAAAGGAAAAACAGAAACTCTCATCAATCCGGACCAATGTACAAGAATTTCAAACAGAAGAATTCTATCACACCAAAGCACGGACCTGGATGGCATACGGCAAAATTCGAGTTTATTTTACTTAAAATGAATTGCACGAACGGAAAGAATGAATTCGGATACTCATGGGACAATGATGGATTAACAGGTTCTTACAAATCAGTCTACAACAGGATTTATACACTAAGCTTCAATTTAATCACCAAAAAAAAAAAAGAAAACCAATCACATCATCCTAGCAGTCCATATATGTCAGAAACTAAATTTTAACTGTTTGACCTAAATAGCTAACGAGAGTAACATCTAGGGAAGGACGATATAAACAAAACAAATCAGAACACTAATAAAACTAGGTAGACATGAACAAATAGCTAATATACATTTTAACTTCGATTTCCGGAATAGCACTTCATTTCAAAACCCGGTCTCTTGATTCAAACAATTACATCAGTTGCGTTTCAAATGTATACCTGAAAATGAGAGTAACGAGAGGTAAGGTGCAGCAGTAGAAACAAATTCAACAGCAAGAAAGCAACCAGTAAAACCAGTCCGAAACAAACAAAAGGAATGCAGACAATTTTTAAGACTTCCCTCTCAATTAAAATCTGTTTTCCATTCTGTTTTCCTTTAGAAAGTGTGTTTCAGAGTAATGTGTAAGAAATTCTATTCTTCTCAAAGTCTAAGAGTGTGTAAGAGAATGAAAAATCTATTTTTATCCCAATTAGTCTAAGAGATATCTGTTCTATTTTAGTGTAAGTGTGCATATTTTTCAGTTTCTGCTCTTTCCAGTGTGTCCTCTTTCAGAAAAATGTCTACTGCCTTTAATAGGCATCAATTTAGTGTTGTCCCTCCCCCACCATCAATCTTATTCTTATTTTATGTCACTTATATATCCTAGTGGTAATTAATTATAACTAGTGCACACCTATTCTTTAAAAATTAGATTAGTGAAGTTACTATTATCCCCATATTATATACCATCTAGGTTGACCCCTAAGTTTATGCTAATTACCCCCTAAAAATTATCAGCAACCCCTAATTAATTATTGAATAACAGCTATACGCAAATTGCACAGGTCATCTAATTAATTATTGAATAACTGCTATAACCAATTCAATAGCTAACTCATAATAAAAAATCAATCAACAAAACAATACAAATCAAAATCATCAAATCAATTCAATTCAAACAGTGATGACCCACTGCCCGGGATTTCAAACAACAACTTCGCGAATTTAAACAACGACGTCTATTATTCGACCATAATATATATGATCGATAACAAATGATCGACTTACGAATTTATCGATTATAGCTTTAATGGACAGATTTCAAGAAGTCGAGCATCCGAATTAACTAATTGACGACCTTAAGTGAATGAATCATGCAAGGCAATTACACCAAACCATATACTCAACAGACAAGAAAAGAGATAAATTGACCAAATAAAAGGTCCGTTGGAGAAGAAAAAGAAGAAAATAATGAACAAAGTTGAAAAATAAATCACTACAATAACATAAACAAATATCAATAAAACAAAAGGAAAAATAAAAGAGAGAAACGAAGAATACCTCAAAACTCGAAAACCAAACGAACCTGACTCGAACACTGACTTGGGCCTTGTCTTGGGGTAAAAACTGACTTTAATCGATTGTTTTCGACTGAAAACATTCGATTAAAGTCGATTGAGACCCCAATTTCTTCTCTTTTTGGACAGACCCAGGCTTGATTTTTTTTCTAGGGTTTATAGGGCTCAGGTTTGGGGTTTATGGTTTTCCGGGCAGATTCGATGGGAACCACTGGTATTTCAGGGTATGAGGGAAGTCAGAGGATGCTAGGATGTGATTTTGGGGTGATTGGGTAATGGTTGAAGTTATGCTCGAATCTTCGATTGAAGATTCGAGAAGTTTGAGGATGATTCGAGGTTAATAGATAAGGGATTCGTGTTCAGGGACGTTAGGAGGCTCAGGGGTGTTGGTTTAGGGGTCACCGGTGTTGTCGCCGCCGTGTTTTCAGGCAAGGTGAAAGGGGGCGGTGCTAGGGTTTGGGGCAGGGGTGTTTGTCTCGTCTCTGATAGAGACGATGAGTAGAGGGGGTGTTTGGATTGGGGGATAGAACGAGGGTCGTTAGATTCACAAGGATGTGAACGGTTGAGATGGGTTAAACTTGGAACGATGTAGTTTTGGTGTCAAACTACGCCGTTTGATGGCTCTGGGGAACTAATCCCTTTGACTGGCCGATTGGGCCTGGGGTTTGGGGTGATTTTGGGCCTGATCTTGGGTTAAAACTGGGCTGCCCAGTCCAATTTTTCTTTATTTCCAATCCTTTTCTTTTCTCTTTTAGTCTTAATTCCTAATTTATTAAAAACAAAAATTCTAAATTACATTACAAAATCAAATTAATTTATAAGAATACCAATTAAGTTCTAATAACGATTAACACATTTAAACATCAATTAAAATTTTAAATTACACCACTTTGACTAAAATATTAAAATGCAAAACACACCTTTTGATTTTAATTTTTTATAAAACAAATTAATTAATTAAATTCTAAATTCAAATGCAACATATATATATATATTTTTTGTATTTTATTTAAAAAAAACATGTATGGACACAAATACAAATAATATTTAAGAAAATCACACAAAATTCACAGAAAATCACACACAACACAATACTATTTTTGTCACGACCCTAGTTCACTAATCGTGAACCTGTTATGACGGCACCCAGTCTTCGCGACTAGGTAAGCCTAAAACGATGCGGAATATACAATTTCATGCACAAAAGGATAAGATAATAGCGGAATAATATAAATGAAATATAATAAGTGCTGCTCGTTACATACACTTCGCCAAAACACACTAAATAACATACTACCAAGACCCAGAAACCCACGGGCAACACAGACTAAAAGAAGAGTACAACTGTGGCTATATACATCAAGAATGTCTAAACAACGAGAATAAGGTAAAATGACTGCTATCACTAATGAGAATAGAAGGAGACTCTCTGGATCCGCGGACATAGCAGATCGTACCTCAAGTCTCCTGAAGTGCTGCTAGATCACCTGAAATGTGCCTGATCTGATGTACCTGGATCTGCACAACAAAAGTGTGTAGAAGAGTAGTATGAGTACACCACGGTGGTACTCAGTAAGTGCCAAGCCTAACCTTGATGGAGTAGTGACGAGGAAGGTTAGGGCCCTACCGAGAAAACAATAATATAGTGATAATAACAGCAATAAGCAGGTATAAATAAGAATGAATTTGAAATAACACCAATAAAGTAATTACTGCAACCGTCTACAATTAAGCTAACGATGAATAACCAACTCAACATAAATTCAAATCAACAAGTCCAGGATCTATGGGAATTGAACCCGCAGTCCCTCTCTATATCCAACAACTCAGGATCTCCGGGAATTGAACTCGCAGTCCCTACATCAGTATCTATGGGTCTCCGGGAATCGAACCCGCAGCCTTAGGATCTCCGGGAATTGAACCCGCAGTCCGTGACTCAATATCTCAGGATCTCCGGGAATTGAACTCGTAGTCCGTGTTTCAATATCTCAGGATCTCCGTATTTCAATATCTCAATAAACTCTGGGTCTCCGGGAATCGAACCTGCAGCCCTTGAATCTCTGGGAATCGAACCCGTAGTCCACAAACACTACAACTCCGGGTCTCCGGAAATCGAAACCGCAGCCCTTGGATCTCCGGGAATCGAACCCGCAGTCCACAAACTGTCACGACCCCAAATCCGGTCGTGATGGCGCCCAGCACATTGCTAAGCCAGCCTGACCAATCAATATCAACAATGGAGCTAGAAGCTCTCTTTAACCCATTTAAGCATTTCAAAATATGAAACAATAGTAATACTTATACCAACAGCGGGGAGTCCAAGTCCCAAAATATACTAACTCCCATAGACCTAAGGGTCAAGAGTCATGAGCCTCTACTGAACGTAAGTGTATAAAGGTTTACAAAAATACCAAGTGCGGAAAGAAATGTCAATACAAAATCAAAAGACGGTAGGAAGGAATATCGGGTCCTGCGGACTCTGCAGCTACCTCGTATATCCCACGGATGTCGCCTCGCACAACTACTGGATCACTGCTGAGAGGTACCTAGATCTGCACACAAGGTGCAGGGAGTAAAATGAGTACTGCCAGACTCAGTGGTAATAAACAAGGGTAAGACAGCGCAGATAAGAAATCCGCAATAAAGCACTATGTAAAGCTATAATCAGCTACCCTGTCATAGAATTAATATTCACTGTACCTGTACCAACAAATACCAATAAATAGCATAACAGCTAGCAGATGTAGCTAAATGCAATGCAATGCATGATATGACCGCTACGGCGCGTAGCCCGACTCCAATTTTGGGTACCCGTGCTCACCGTGGGGGTTCAGACTCCGGAGGGGCTCCTACAGCCCAAGCACATCTCATAGAGATATTCCTGCGGCGTGCAGTCCGATCCAACATATATCTCGCTGCGGCGCGCGGCCCGATCCACTACTAGTCAGCTAATATGCAGATACAGCCTCGCAGGCTCAAAAGTAGTTTTTGAAAACTCTTTTTATCATTTTTCAGTTGGAAAACAGTAATATCAAGTTCCAGAGATTGGAATTTAGCATAATAACAGAAATAGCTGCGGACTAGTAGTAAACTAGCATGTGTATATGATAAGACAATGATAACGATCCTCGCGGGATCCAATAACTGGCTCGCAGCCCACAATATACTCAACCGTCCAAGAAGGAGGTTCAACGGCTCGAGAATAGCCAATAATACAGTATCAACAGGTCGGACTAATATATAGTCTCCAGTTCATGATCGACCCCGCACTCTCGAGAGTGTGCGTGTCTCGCCGCTATACAGCGTCACAAAGTGGTATACCGGGGTTTCGAACCCGCCTGGTCATCACCCACATCTATTACTCACCTCAATACAGCGCGACGACTATTCCGCAATGCCCTTGCCACGAGAATCAAGCTCCGCACGCGTGGAATCTGATCAAATGCAGTAGAAATACAACAAATTAGGCCAATGGGACGACACCCAATCAATATAACTCAATTTACATCATAATTCCCAAAGTTGTCAAAACCCGACTTTCGGTACGCTTGTCAAAAAATCACGAAAGTCACATATTCGGAACCCTCATCTCAATACGAGTCTAAGCATATCAATTTTACCAAATTCGGACTCCATTTGCCCATTCAAAACCTTGATTTTCTAAAGTTCAAGCCTAGGGCTAAATCCTCCATAAATTACCCCAAATTCCTCCATTTTCATGATATAATTGCATATTATTACCAATACTAATCATAGTTTAAGTCCATAGTTGATTACCTGATGATTTCCCTTGAGTTTCTCTTCAAAATCGCCCAAATCGCCTCTAAAGCCGAGACCCAAATGTGTGAAATGTTCTGAAATTTTTTTCTAACTTCTGATACACTTAACTCACAGCGATTTTCGCTTCTGCGGATAAAATTCCGCCCCTGAGGAACCGCTTCTGCGACCTTTTGGTCGCTTCTGCGAACCCAGGCCCTTTTGGCCATTTCCGCACCAGCGATCACGGGACCGCCCCTAGGCATCCGCTTTTGCGGAAATTAGTCCGCTTCTGCGGAATGATCCTCTTCTGCGACCAAGAGTCCGCTTCAGCGGACTCGCCTCCGCGATCAATCACCCGCTTCTGCGGACCTCCCCATCGCCTCTCAGGACCGCTTCTGCGATCGCCCACTCGCTTCGGCGAAGCCGCTCCTGCGGACCAGGCTCCGCTTCAGCGGTCTAGCCCGCTTCTGCGCCTTCTTGTCCGCTCCTGCGCTCCCATTTCCGCAGGAGCGCAGGAGCGGAAACAACAGAACAGACTCAAAAACCTGCAATTTTCCACATTTTCTCCCGTTTAACCATCCGGAATCACCCCGAGGCCCCCGGGACCCCAACGAAAACCACCAACATACCCCAAAACATGATACGAACTTGTTCAAATCATAACAACACCATCCTAAACATTAAAATCACCAATTACACACGGATTCAAGCCTAAATTCCTTCAAACATTCCGAATTACACAATCAATCAAAAACCCGACCAAAGGACGTCCGAATGACCTGAAATTTTGCAGGCACATCCAAAATCACCTAACGGAGCTACTACAACTGTCGGAATTCCATTCCGACTCTCGGATCAAAATCTCACCTACCGTTCGGATTTCGCCAAAATTCAACTTTAGCCAATTCAAGCCTATTTCTACACCGGGCCTCCAAATTCAATTCCGATCGCTCCCCTAAGTCACAAATCACCTTCCGGAACTAACCGAATCATCGGAATCCGATTCCGAGCCCTCTAACCAAATAGTCAACTCCGGGTTGACTTTCCTTATTCAAGTCTCCTTCAAAAAGGCTATATGCCTCATTTTCAATCCAAATCACTCCTAAATCACCCGATAGACTCTAACACTGATATAAAATCATAAAACATGCATTTACAACATAACGGGGTGGTAATTCCCGTGACGACGGGCCGGGTCGTCACATTCTCCCCCTCTTAAGCAAATGCTCGTCCTCGAGCGGGTCAAGAAACATACCTGAAGTCTCAAACAAGTGAGGATATCTGCTCCGCATCTTCGGCTCGATCTCCCAAGTGACTCTTCCACGGGTCGACCTCTCCACTGAACCTTAACTAATGCAATCTCTTTAGACCTCAATTTTCTCACATGTCGTCCCAAAATGGCAATAGGCTCCACATCATAAGATAGATCACCATCAAGCTGAATGGTGCTGAAATCCAATCGCTCCGATGAGTAGGTAGTACTAACTGGAATGAAGTGAGCTGACTTGGTCAGTCTATCCACAATCACCCATACAGAATCAAACTTCCTCGCTATCCGAGGGAGTCCAGTAACAAAGTCCATAGTGATCCTCTCCCATTTCCACTCGGGAATAACAATGCGCTGAAATACACCGCCGGGCCTCTGATGCTCGTACTTAACCTGCTGACAGTTGAGGCACCGTGCTACATGTCTGACAATGTCCATTTTCATCTTTCTCCACCAATAGTGCTGTTTCAAATCTTAATACATCTTCGCTGCTCCTGGATGGATAGAATACCGCGAGCTATGGGCCTCTTCCAGAATCAACTCACGAAGGCCATCAACATTGGGCACACATATCCGACCCTGCATCCTCAATACACCGTCACTATCAATGGTGACATCTCTAGCATCATCATGCTGAACTCTGTCCCTAAGGACAGCCAAATGTGGATCATCATACTGGCGCTCACGAATACGATCATATAGAGATGACCGAGATACAACACAAGCCAATACCCTGCCGGGCTCCGAAATATCTAACCTCACTAGCCGATTGGCTAGCACTTGAACATCATAAGCAAATGGCCTCTCCTCAGCTGGAATATATGCCAAGCTCCCCATACTGACCGCCTTCCGGCTCAAAGCATCGGCCACCACATTGGCCTTACCCGGATGATATAATATAGTAATGTCATAATCCTTCAGCAACTCAAGCCATCTCCGCTGTCTCAAATTAAGGTCTTTCTGTTTGAACAAGTGCTGGAGACTACGATGGTCAGTATACACCTCACAAAACACACCGTACAAATAGTGCCTCCAAATCTTCAAGGCATGAACAACGGCGGCTAGCTCCAAGTCATGAACAGGATAGTTCTTCTCATGCGGCTTCAACTGCCGAGAAGCATAAGCAATCACCTTACCTTCCTGCATCAACACACAACCTATCCCCACTCTCGAGGCATCACAATAAACAGTATATGAACCTGAAGCTGATGGCAATACTAACACTGGAGCTGTGGTCAAAGCTGTCTTGAGCTTCTGAAAGCTCTCCTCGCACTCATCCGACCACACGAATGGTGCACCCTTCTGGGTCAATTTAGTCAATGAAGAAGCAATGGATGAAAATCCCTGAACAAACCGGCGATAATATCCCGCCAAACCAAGAAAACTCCCGATCTCTGTAGCTGAGGTCGGTCTAGGCCAACTCTGCACCGCCTCTATCTTTTTCTGATCAACCTGAATACCATCACGAGACACCACATGTCCCAGAAATGCTACGGACTCGAGCTAAAACTCGCACTTGGAGAATTTAGCATATAGCTTCTCCTCTCTCAATCTCTGCAACACAATACTCAAATGCTGAGCATGCTCCTCCTGACTACGGGAGTAGACTAGAATGTCATCAATGAACACAATCACAAATGAATCCAAATAAGGCCTGAACACACTGTTCATCGGATGCATAAATGCTGCTGGGGCGTTGGTCAGCCCAAACGATATCACAAGAAACTCATAATGACCATATCGGGTCCTAAATGCGGTCTTCATAATATCTGAGTCCCTGATCTTCAGCTGATGATAGCCTGAACGAAGATCGATCTTAGAAAACACCCTCGCACCCTGTAACTGATCAAACAAATCATCTATGCGCGGTAGAGGGTACTTGTTCTTCACTGTCACTTTGTTCAATTGCCTATAATCAATACACATTCGCATGGAACCATCTTTCTTTTTAACAAATAATACCGGCGCACCCCACGGGAACACACTAGGGCGGATGAAACCCTTATCCAGAAGCTCCTGAAGCTGCTCTTTCAGTTCTTTCAACTCAGCTGGTTCCATCCGATAAGGAGGAATGAATATGGGCTGAGTGCCCGGCACCAAGTCAATGCCAAAATCAATATCCCTGTCCGGCGGCATGCCCGGCAGGTCTGAGGGGAATACATCTGGGAAGTCCCTCACAACAGGTACAGAATCAATGCTAGGAGATTCAGCTCCCACATCTCTCACAAAAGCTAAGTACGATAAACACCCTTTTTCAACCATCTTCCGAGCCTTTAAGAACGAAATAACACGGCTAGGGACGAAATCGGTCGAACCCCGCCACTCAATCTTGAGAAATACCAGGAATGGCCAACGTAACTGTCTTAGCATGACAGTCCAATATAACATGGTACGGAGACAACCAGTCCATACCCAATAAAACATCAAAGTCCACCATCCCCAACAATAACAAATCTGCCTGGGTCTCCAGACCCCCAATAGATATAACACGGGATCTATAGACATGATCCACAACAATCGTATCACCCACGGGGGTGGATACATGAACAGGTAAATCAAGACTACCACGAGTCGCACCCAAATGATGTGCAAAATAAGAGGACACGTAAGAATATGTGGACCCTGGATCAAATAGAACGAGGCATCTCTGTGACAGACAGAAATGATACCTGTAATCACTGCATCGGAGGCAACTGCATCACGCCTGTCAGGAAGTGCATAGAACCGTGCCTGGCCTCCACCGGATCTCTCCTCGCCCCTGGGGCGACCACGAGAAGGCTGACCTCCACCTCTACTAGACTGAGATGGTGCTGAAGAGGAGGGTTGATCCCTCTGCTGAGTCCTGCCCCTACGTAGTCGAGGGCACTGTCTCCTCGTGTGGCCAAACTCACCACACTCATAACATGCACCTGGTGCTGGAGAAGTAGGTGTTGCACTCTGGAGGGCACTAATTGATAACTGACCCTGCTGAAACCCCTGTCGACCACGACCATAAGAACCTCTGCTCTGTTCAGGGCGGCCCGAATGAGAAGGTCTAGATGAGCGACCTCTGCTCTGCTGGGAATGCTCTCTGGACGGAGCACCACTGAAACTACCGGAACCACGAGGCCTCTTGGCCTCCCGCTCCTCTCTCTCTCGGCGACGATCCGCCTCAATGGAGCGTGCCATATCAGCAACCTGCTCAAACGATGATGACAGAACTCGCTCGCTGGTCATAAGAATACGGATAGAGTAGTTGAGGCCATCAATGAACCTCCCGATCCTCTCCCTATCAGTGGGGATCATCCATGTGGCATGCCTAGCCAACTGAGTGAATCTAAGCTCATACTGAGTCACAGACATGTCGCCCTGAATCAACCACTCGAACCGGCGACGTAGCTCCTCGCGACGAGACCGAGGTACATATTTCTCTAGAAAGAGAGTAGAGAACTGCTGCCATGTGAGAGGTGCTGCTCTTGCAAGCCTACGCCTCTCAAACACCTCCCACCAATCAAATGCGGGACCAGTGAACTGAAATGTAGTAAATGAAACTCCGCTAGACTTAAGAATACCAGCCGTACGCAGCATCTTCTGACACTTATCCAAGAAACCCTGGGCATCCTCGACCTCGGCGCCACTAAAATGGGGTGGCTGAAGTCTGCCAAATCTCTCAAGACGACGCTGCTCGTCATCGGGCATAACCTGAACCATATGCTCTGGAGCTGGAGCTGGTGCAGCTGGAGGAATAACCGGTGCAACCACCTGAGCGGGGACCGCCTCTGGCGTCTGAAGTCCCTGAACAACCGGGTCAGGTGTGCGAGCTGCAGGGGTCTGCTGACCACCCCCTGACTGAGATGTCGCTACAGTAGCGGTAGCTGAAACTACCTGAGCCAAACTGGAACACACTGATAATATTTGAGCAAGAGTCTCCTGAAGACCAGGAATAGCAATAGATATAGTCTGGCCCTGAACTGGGGCTGCTGCGGCATCAACCACTGGGGGCTGCTCCTGAACTGGTACAACAGGCGGGTCAGCTGGCACTGCCTCAGCTGCCCTACCTCTACCTCTAGCACGACCGCGCCCACGACCTCTAACAAGTGGCAATGGAGGTCGTCCACCTCGTCCCGATGCTCGCGTTCTCGCCATCTGCGAGAGAATAGAATATAGAAGTTCAGTTCTCATAACAACAAGATCGCACGACAGAGTTCAAGAAAAGTAAAGTTTTACTAAAGGTTCGCAGCCTCCCGAGGATAAGTACAGGCGTCCCCGTACCGATCCACAAGACTCTACTAACCGGCTCAAGACTCATGAGGCCTAGTAAACCTAGGCTTTGATACCAACTTGTCACGACCCCAAATCCGGTCGTGATGGCGCCCAGCACATTGCTAAGCCAGCCTGACCAATCAATATCAACAACGGAGCTAGAAGCTCTCTTTAACCCATTTAAGCATTTCAAAATATGAAATAATAGTAATACTTATACCAACAGCGGGGAGACCAAGTCCCAAAATATACTAACTCCCATAGACCTAAGGGTCAAGAGTCATGAGCCTCTACTGAACGTAAGTGTATAAAGGTTTACAAAAATACCAAGTGCGGAAAGAAATGTCAATACAAAATCAAAAGACAATAGGAAGGAATATCGGGTCCTGCGGACTCTGCAGCTACCTCGTATATCCCACGGATGTCGCCTCGCACAGCTACTGGATCACTGCTGAGAGGTACCTGGATCTGCACACAAGGTGCAGGGAGTAAAATGAGTACTGCCAGACTCAGTGGTAATAAACAAGGGTAAGACAGCGTAGATAAGAATTCCACGATAAAGCACTATGTAAAGCTATAATCAGCTACCCTGTCACAGAATCAATATTCACTGTACCTGTACCAACAATTACCAATAAATAGCATAACAGCTAGCAGATGTAGCTAAATGCAATGCAAATGCATGATATGACCGCTACGGCGCGTAGCCCGACTACAATTTTGGGTACCCGTGCTCACTGTGGGGGTTCAGACTCCGGAGGGGCTCCTACAGCCCAAGCACATCTCATAGAGATATTCCTACGGCGTGCAGTCCGATCAAACATATATCTCGCTGCGGCGCGCAGCCCGATCCACTACTAGTCAGCTAATATGCAGGATACAGCCTCGCAGGCTCAAAAGTAGTTTTTGAAAACTCTTTTTATCATTTTTCAGTTGGAAAAGAGTAATATCAAGTTCCAGAGATTGGAATTAGCATAATAACAGAAATAGCTGCGGACTAGTAGTAAACTAGCATGTCTATATGATAAGACAATGACAACGATCCTCGCGGGATCCAATAACTGGCTCACAGCCCACAATATACTCAACCGTCCAGAAGGAGGTTCAACGGCTCGAGAATAGCCAATAATATAGTATCAACAGGTTGGACTAATCTATAGTCTCCAGTTCATGATCGACCCCGCACTCTCAAGAGTGTGCGTGTCTCGCCGCTATACAGCATCACAAAGTGGTATACCGGGGTTTCGAACCCGCCTGGTCATCACCCACATCTATTACTCACCTCAATACAGCGCGACGACTATTCCGCAATGCCCTTTCCACGAGAATCAAGCTCCGCACGCGTAGAATCTGATCAAATACAGTAGAAATACAACAAATTAGGCCAATGGGACGACACCCAATCAATATAACTCAATTTACATCATAATTCCCAAAGTTGTCAAAACCCGACTTTCGGTACGCTTGTCGAAAAATCACGAAAGTCACATATTCGGAACCCTCATCTCAATACGAGTCTAAGCATATCAATTTTACCAAATTCGGACTCCATTTGCCCATTCAAAACCTTGATTTTCTAAAGTTCAAGCCTAGGGCTAAATCCTCCATAAATTACCCCAAATTCCTCCATTTTCATGATATAATTGCATAATATTACCAATACTAATCATAGTTTAAGTCCATAGTTGATTACCCGATGATTTCCCTTGAGTTTCTCTTCAAAATCGCCCAAATCGCCTCTAAAGCCGAGACCCAAATGTGTGAAATGTTCTGAAAATTTTTTTCTAACTTCTGATACACTTAACTCACAGCGATTTTCGCTTCTGCGGATAAAATTCCGCCCCTGCGGAACCGCTTCTGCGACCTTTTGGTCGCTTCTGCGAACCCAGGCCCTTTTGGCCATTTCCGCACCAGCGATCCAAGGACCGCCCCTGCGCATCCGCTTCTGCGGAAATTAGTCCGCTTCTGCGGAATGATCCGCTTCTGCGACCAAGAGTCCGCTTCAGCGGACTCGCCTCCGCGATCAATCACTCGTTTCTGCGGACCTCCCCATCACCTCTCAGGACCGCTTCTGCGATCGCCCACTCGCTTCAGCGAAGCCGCTCCTGCGGACCAGGCTCCGCTTCAGCAGTCAAGCCCGCTTCTGCGCCTTCTTGTCTGCTCCTGCGGACTCGCTCCTGCGCTCCCATTTCCACAGGAGCGGAAACAACAGAACAGACTCAAAAACCTGCAATTTTCCACATTTTCTCCTGTTTAACCATTCGGAATCACCCCGAGGCCCCCGGGACCCCAACGAAAACCACCAACATACCCCAAAACACGATACGAACTTTTTCAAATCATAACAACACCATCCTAAACATTAAAATCACCAATTACACACGGATTCAAGCCTAAATTCCTTCGAACATTCCGAATTACACAATCAATCAAAAACCCGACCAAACGACGTCCGAATGACATGAAATTTTGCAGGCACATCCAAAATCACCTAACGGAGCTACTGCAACTGTCGGAATTCCATTCGGACTCCCGGTCAAAATCTCACCTACCGTTCGAATTTCGCCAAAATTCAACCTTAGCCAATTCAAGCCTATTTCTACACCGGGCCTCCAAATTCAATTCCGATCGCTCCCCTAAGTCACAAATCACCTTCCGGAACTAACCGAATCATCGGAATCCGATTCCGAGCCCTCTAACCAAATAGTCAACTCCGGGTTGACTTTCCTTATTCAAGTCTCCTTCAAAAAGGCTATATGCCTCATTTTCAATCCAATTCACTCCTAACTCACCCGATAGACTCTAACACTGATATAAAATCATAAAACGTGCATTTACAACATAACGGGGTGGTAATTCTCGTGACGACGGGCCGGGTCGTCACACAAACACTACAACAATAAAAAGAAAAGCACAAAGAAATATGAAATACATAACTACAATTACACCAAAACCAGTATCAACAAATCTCAAGAAGTCCAAGTAAAACGAGGAGGCGCTTAGATAGATAATCCTATCTAACCATGCTTTTCTAACAAATATCAGGTAAATGTTACAATTTAATCAACTAAATAATAAAAATATCACGATATGAACAGTTCAAGTAAGGTGGTTTCCAACAATCTGCGCATGTACACGCCCGTCACCTCGCGTACAAGGCATTTAAATTAACACATAATATCCTAGGGGAGAAGGTTCCCCCACGCGAGGTTAGACAAGCCACTTACCTCAATTCCGGTACGATACCGCTAAGAGAGAACTCTCTTGCCACGAGTATCGGCCTCCAAAGGTGTAGAATTTGATCAAAATCAATAGAAATACATCAAAATAGGCCAAATGGGCATTACCCAATCAAAACAATTCGAATTACACCAAAACCACAAAGTTGCCAAAACCCGACTTTCGGTACGCTTCTCGAAATATTACGAAAGTTACATTTTCGGATTCCTTATCTCAACACGAGTCTAACCATACCAAGAACACCCAAATCGGACCAAAATGGCCCATCACATCCTTGATTCTATCCAAGAGGATTTTCTACCCTTTTTCAACAAAAGTTCTCAAATTAAACACTAAAACTTGCAATAGATTCGAGTTATACAATCAAAATTGAGTTAAGAGTACCTACCCTTTTGATCTCTAAAAAAATCTCCCGAAAAATCGCCTTACCCGTGCTGCAAATCGTCAAAAATGGCAAATGGGACGAAGTTTGGACTTTATTCTTCTGCCCAGGTATTTGTTCTTTGCGTTTGCGGTCCTTCTCTCGCGTTCTCGAAGAACAAACTCCCAAAAGTACATATTCAACCTTTGCTCGGACAGCCTCTATTGCAATGGTCATAACTGTTCACAAACAACTCCAAATGACTATTATAATATGTTTCTGGAAACTAGATTCAAAGAACTACAACATGTATTTTTGAATCACTTCAAAATTCGTTGTAGATAAAAAGATATGAGCTTCCGAATTAGGTCCTGTGCGACAGAAAACTCCTTCTTCGCGAACGTGAGGCACTGCTCGCGAAAGCGAAGAACAAAGTCCCTGATAGAAAATCCTTCTTCGCGAACGCGATGCCCTCATCGTGAACGCGAAGAACAAAGTCTTAGAGACCAAATTCTTCTTCGCGAACGCGAAGAACAATACCAGATACCAGAACAGCAGTTCAAAAACTTCCAAAAATGACCCGCTAGGCATCCGAAATCATCCTGAGGCCCCCGGGACCTCAACGAAAAACACCAACCTACTCCAAAACATCATACGAACTTGTTCCCATCATAAAAACACGTCTATAAACACGAAAATCACCAAATCAAAGCGAATTCAAGCCTAAGTTTCATCCAAAACTTCTGAAACCTACATGCTATCAAAAACCCGACCAAACGATGTCCGAATGACCTAAAAATTTGCAGACATATCCAAAATCACCAACGAAGCTACTGCAACTGTCGGAATTCCATTCCGAATCCCGGATCAAAAACTCACCTATTGATCGGATTTCCAAAAATTTCAAACTTCGGCACTTCAAGCCTAATTGAGCTACAAACCTCCAAAATACATTCCGAACGCACTCCCAACCCCGAAATCACCTAACGGAGCTAATGGAACCATCAGATTTCCGTTCCGAGGTCATCTTAACACTGTTCCAAATACGGGCCATTTTTCAACTATAAAGCTCTCATTTAGGGACTCAGTGTCCTAAAACACTCCAAAATCTAGAACCGAACCTCCCGGAAAACTACAATAGCAGAAATGAACTTAGGGGAGCAGTTAAATTGGGGATCGTGGCGTAAATTTCAAAAACAACAGGCCGGGTCGTTACATCTTCCCACACTTAAAAGATTCGTTCGTCCTCGAACGAACATAGAAAACATTCCTGGAGTGGTGAAGAGATGAGGGTACTGGCTGCGCATATCCTGCTCGGTCTCCCAAGTCGCCTCCTCGACCGGCCGACCCCGCCACCGAACCTTTGCTGAAGCGATTTTCTTTGACATTAGCTTCCTGACTTGCCTGTCTAGAATGGCTACTGGCTCCTCAACATAAAACAGATCCTCGTCTAGCTGAACATAAGTGAAATCCAACACGTGCGACGGGTCACCATAGTATCTCCGGAGCATAGAGACATGAAATACGGGATGAACTCTGGCTAGGCTGGGAGGTAAGGCCAACTCATAAGCAACCTCAAACACGCCTCAAAATCTCAAAAGGGCCAATAAATCGTGGACTCAGCTGAGCACATAAGCCTGATATAATCTGAAGATATTCCCTCTTATTCAAACAAATAAGTCTTAGAGCCTAATTCCAACATCCGGAATTCTATGTCGGGCCTATTTTCATCAAGAGATCACTCAATTATTCCTCACACGCCGTCCTCAAACATGACTACATAACCTTGCTAGATTCTTACCTTGCAACACAAAATCCATAGGACCACGATATTATTTTATGACCAAATTAGCCAAAAATTCGATGAATCAGATGCTCTCATTGCACCTCATGGTCTACATAGGTCGTGTTCTAACTTTTACAATACTGACACGACGGAAGAGATGTGCCGATATTCCTAAACCAACTACTGAATCAACAATTCATTGGGTCTATACTCCTGACAAGATCCATTACCTTGTCCTAAACCAGAGAATGATCTTTTTCTCTATAATATACTTCATATAATCAGTTTGCACTGACCCCAAATCCCATAACCTCATCTCACCCAGTACGAACTGCTCAGGTGATAAGCCACCTCAGACATAATCAAAAGTCCTAGAAGATGATACAATGTGTTAGTAGGCCATTAATTCGTACGTGATACAAAAGGAAGGCGAAAACTAGAGAGAACTATTCAACTCTCACACTAACATGGACTTCCTCAGAAAATAGGAAATAGAACACATAAAAGCAAATATGGACATTTAAATAAACATCACACTGTTGCGGCGTGCAACCCGATCCAAACAGTATACCCATGGCGGCGTGCCACCCGATCCAAAGAATATAACCATGGCGGCGTGCCACCCGATCCAAATTATATAACCAAGGCGGCGTGCCACCCGATCCAAATATAAAACTCACACAAGGAGCCATACGTCGAGCTGAATAGCTCATCACATCAAAATACTGAATATCGATCATAAGCGCACTAAGGTGCATGATATTATTCACAAGGAAACATATAGCGCTATAGGATACAAACTCAAGCACAACTGAGGTGCGATACATAATCTAAGTCTCAAGAGCCATCATGCTCATATAACAGCACCGCTGAGCGGAACCTCAACACATAAGGAATTTACCAATCCATCTCACAACTTATAAGGCGCAATATATCTTTATATGATTTAACTAACCACGAAATAAGACCGCGACTACCCCTCCATAAGGAGCGCATTGCTGGAAGAAACACAACTGGCCTGATGCAAGGCTCACTTCCACATTTAAATCTATCCACCGACCTTAAGTCTATCCTGGTCGTGCCAAGCTAAGCCAATAATATTTCACATGTCTATAACCCAATAAGCAGAGTGCTCTCCAGGCATAAATTCTCGAATGGATGATATGACCACAATCCTCATACTTGGTTTAAATTTCTAACCAATTAAGTGACTACATGTCACACCTATACAATCTTCTTGTAGGACAAGCTCCCACCATCTTCCGAATAATTAACGGGCCTGCACATTCAAACCAACGGCTGCACTAACACTGAAAAACAATCAGGAGTCCCTAACCGGGATGCAAGGCCTTTCTCACAGAACACCGATCTCAAGTGATACTGACATTAATACCCATCTTACTCAAAACACTGAAACTCCTTTCCTGCTCATCCGAGCTCTTTATATCACAATTCATTGACCAAACTGCGACCTTGGTCCTTACTTCAAATTCCATACCACTCACTGCACCTCACGTGCCGATATATGATAGACACGATTTCCATCACAACTCTATAACTGACGATAGGCTAATACTTCATCACATAAGACTTTCCATTTAACTCACTTCAGGAGAACTATAGCAACATACAGGCAAATTCTCATAACCATTGAATATGCCAATCTCTAAGTAGTGGTCCAAGCCACCATAACCCTTCCCGAGATCTGCCTACTCGTAACAGGCCCCTAACAGAAGAATACATCAGAATAACATCAATCCCAACGACTAACAAGCCTCAAATACAGCTCCACAAATCACATGCGTAGCTCGATCACGTTGCATGAACCGATCATTGACACCAATATGCCAACTCAACTATGGCTAATCAATCTACTTTCTTCCAGTTTATCCTTGACTGCCTTAGAAATGTTAATATCTCCCTTCAATACCTATCTTATTCCAACCGCACTCTCCTCGAGTGACCTTAAATCATGAGGCCATGCTATCTCAAGAACGACGACCATTTCATGTCTCTCAAATACTACACCACAAGTCAAAACATCATAGAAAATTTTGTGCCCTTCTTCATATATTGCTTCAAAAATTTGACTCCCAACTGTACTTATAGTCTCAGTATGATCAGGCACCACACTTTACCTCTTGAATTCACTAGGACTGCCATTGAGAGCCATCCGGCCCTGATTTTCCCCAGTACGCAACCAACTCTACTGAATTTTATAACATATGAATACCCTCTTGATAAAGCCCCCAGCGGAACCACGTCCCTCGCAACTTGCACCTATACGAGGTGTAAATCATGAATCCCCCCTCAAGTTTGAACGTGAGCTAGTAAGGCTAACCATAACATGCATTCAACAATTCATATATTCAATTACCACTCATGGTCCTTTTCTGTAGCTGCAATAGCCCATTAATGCTAATACCCAGAATTCACGCAGGTAATTAACCATGCGACCCAATCGTAAGCGGTGGGACTCTCCCACTTAGCTCAAGTCCAATATTACACAACTCTCGAACACATTAGAACCATTCTCTCAAGTTATTTACTCTTATTCAACTGCAATTCACTTGATCCAACGAATATAACCACTTGTTCTCTATTAGCACTCTGACACCATAGAGTATGACCTCATCCCAATACAACCAAACATCTTCCCGCTCCATGCATCTAGCATTCTTTTCCGCGATATCTTAAGAAATACTGTGATTCTCACACCTACGAGGCACCATGTAGCCTTCGCCGAAATCTTCCCTGCTGATAATGAAAGGTAGAGTTTATTAGGGACACAAGAACATCAAAAGTCCCAACATCATAGCATGCGAGCCTCAACTCTTACTCATCCGCAAGTTTCAAAGAACTTTTTGAATAGACCCTAAATACATTGCAGGCCCAAATCTGATATGACACATGACCCATAATTTGATCGTTGATAGTGAAATCCTTTCACTTGGCACGAAGCCATAAGATACCTCTTGCTAATCCATGATACTAGCCTTTAACATTCGTACGTCTTCATCATAAGACAGCCCAAGACATTCGTTTGGTACATGTTCTTCTTAAGACAGTTAAACTAATTTCCCCCCAGTATGTCTGCTGGCTGAATCCTTTGCTAAATAGATATCTCATATGAACCATATAGTCTTTATTACCACCAACTATCTTTAGATCTACATCCACCTTGTGATTCTACCATTACTGTGACGATTAGGCAGTTAAGTAAAGCTTCTCAAGATCGTACTTATCAACCGAATGTCAGAACCTAGTGCACCCCCATGTGCACAATTCAAGATCTCTCAATTCTCTTGCATTATCGATATGGATGACACGCGATAACAATGGTTGAGTAAATTCTTGACTCCCTTGAAATCCCTCTACAGCGTCACGAACCGTCGGCGCATACTTGATACCGAGTGCGCAATTTCAATACACAAGTGGATGCAAAAGAACATATGACATAGGCTCCAACCGAATAAATGGCGCACGATAAGGAATTCAAAGAATTGAAGAGTTTCCTAAACAGTTACATAGCCCCTCGTAGATAAATACAGACGTCTCCGTATCGATCAGCGAGAATCTAAGTAACCGGTCTGTGTCCCGTGACTCCTACGAACCTAAAGCTCTGATACCAACTTGTCACGACCCTAGTTCACTAATCGTGAATCTGTCATGATGGCACCCAGTCTTCGCGACTAGGTAAGCCTAAAACGATGCGGAATATACAATTTCATGAACAAAAGGATAAAATAATAGCGGAATAATATAAATGAAATGTAATAAGTGCCGCTCGTTACATAAACTTCGCCAAAGCACACTAAATAACATACTACCAAGACCTGGAAACCCACGGGCAACACAGACTAAAAAACGAGTGCAACTGTGGCTATATACATCAAGAATGTCTAAACAACGAGAATAAGGGAAAATGACTGCTATCACTAATGAGAATAGAAGGAGACTCTCTGGATCCGCGGACATAGCAGATCGTACCTCAAGTCTCCTGAAGAGCTGCGGAATCACCTAGTACGAGCCTGCTCTGATGTACCTGGATCTGCACAACAAAAGTATGCAGAAGAGTAGTATGAGTACACCACGGCGGTACTCAGTAAGTGCCAAGCCTAACCTCGATGGAGTAGTGACGAGGTAGGTCAGGGCCCTACTGAGAAAACAATAACATAATGATAATAACAGTAATAAGCAGGTATAAATAAGAATGAATTTGAAATAACAACAATAAAGTAATTACTGCAACCGTCTACAATTAAGCTAACAACGAATAACCAACTCAACATAAATTCAAATCAACAAGTCCAGGATCTATGGGAATTGAACCCGCAGTTCCTCTCTATATCCAACAACTCAGGATCTCCGGAAATTAAACCCGCAGTCCCTACATCAGTATCTATGGGTCTCCGAGAATCGAACCCGCAGCCCTAGGATCTTCGGGGATTGAACCCGCAGTCCGTGACTCAATATCTTAGGATCTCCGGGAATCGAACCCGCAGTCCGTGTCTCAATAGCTCAGGATCTCCGGGAATTGAACCCGCAGTCCGTATCTCAATATCTCAATAAACTCCGGCTCTCCGGGAATCAAACCCGCAGCTCTTGGATCTCCGGGAATCGAACCCGCAGTCCACAAACACTATAACTCCGGATCTCTGGGAATCGAACCCGCAGTCCACAAACACTACAATAATAAAAAGGAAAGCACAGAGAAATATGAAATACATAACTACAATTACACCAAAACCAGTATCAACAAGTCTCAAGAAGTCCAAGTAAAACGAGTAGGCACTTAGAAAGATAATCCTATCTAACCATGCTTTTCTAACAAATATCAGGTAAATGTTACAATTTAATCAACCAAATAATAAAAATATCATGATATGAACAGTTCAAGTAAGGTGGTTTCAAACAATCTGCGCATGTACACGCCCATCATCTCGCGTACAAGGCATTTAAATTAACACATAATATCCTATAGGAGAAGGTTCCCCCACATGAGGTTAGACAAGCCACTTACCTCAATTCTGGTACGAAATTGCTAAGAGAGAACTCTCTTGCCACGAGAATCGGCCTCCACATGTGTAGAATCTGATCAAAATCAATAGAAGTACATCAAAATAGGCCAAATGGGCACTACCCAATCAGAACAATTCGAATTACACCAAAACCACAAAGTTTCCAAAACCCGACTTTCGGTACGCTTCTCGAAAAATTACGAAAGTTACATTTTCGGATTTCTTATCTCAACACGAGTCTAACCATACCAAGAACACCCAAATCGGACCAAAATGGCCCATCAAATCCTTGATTCTATCCAAGAGGGTTTTTTTAACCCTTTTTCAACAAAAATTCTCAAATTAAACACTAAAACTTGCAATAGATTCGAGTTATACAATCAAAATTGAGTTAAGAGTACTTACCCTTTTGATATCTCAAAAAATCTCCCAAAAAATCGCCTTACCCGTGCTCCAAATTGTCAAAAATAGCAAATGGGATGAATTTTGGACTTTATTCTGCTGCCCAGGTATTTGTTCTTCGCGTTCGCGGTCCTTCTCTCGCGTTCGCGGTCCTTCTCTCGCGTTCGCGAAGAACAAACTCCCAAAAGTACATTTTCTAACCTTGCTCGGATAGCCTTTATTCCAATGGTCATAACTGTTTACACACAACTCCAAATGACTATTATAATATGTTTATGGAAACTGGATTCAAAGTGATACAAATTTCACTTTTGAATTACCTTAATATTCCTTGTATATAAAAAGATATGAGCTTCCGAAATAGGACCTGTGCGATAGAAAAATCCTTCTTCGCGAACGCGAGGCACTGCTCGCGAACACAAAGAACAAAGTCCCTGATGGAAAATCCTTCTTCGCGAACGCGATGCCCTCATCGTGAACGCGAAGAAAAAAGTCTCAGAGGACAAATTCTTCTTCGTGAACGGAAAGAACAATACCAGATACCAGAATAGCAGTTCAAAAACTTCCAAAAATGACTCGTTAGGCATCCGAAATCATCCCGAGGCCCCCGGGACCTCAACGAAAAATACCAACCTACTCCAAAACATCACACGAACTTGTTCCCATCATAAAAACACGTCCATAAACACGAAAATCACCAAATCAACGGAATTCAAGCATAAGTTTCATCCAAAACTTCCGAAACATACATGTTATCAAAAACCCGACCAAACGATGTCCGAATGACCTGAAAATTTGTAGACATATCAAAAATTACCTAACGAAGCAACTGCAACTGTCGGAATTCCAATCCGACTCCCGGATCAAAAACTCACCTATCGATCGGATTTCCAAAAATTTCAAACATCGGCATTTCAAGCCTAATTGAGCTACAAACCTCCAAAATACATTCCAAACACGCTCCCAACCCCGAAATCACCTAACGGAGCTAATGGAACCATCAGATATCTGTTCTGAAATCATCTTAACACTGTTCCGAATACGGGCCATTTTTCAACTATAGAGCTCTCATTTAGGGACTAAGTGTCCTAAAACACTCAAAATTCTAGAACCGAACCTCCCGGCAAACTACAATAGCATAAAAGAACTTAGGGGAGCAGTTAAATTGGCGATCGGGGCGTAAATTTCAAAAACAACCGGCCGGGTCATTACAATTTTATTTTTGAATTTTGGGAGTAATTCTCATGCGGGGCAAAAATCACGTGCTCACACTTACATTCGGGATTGCACAGTTCAGGAAACCCTTCGGGGGCCGCCACCAAATCCGAAGTTCGGACAAAGAAGAACTTCAACCAAAATTGATGGTTGGGCTTGTCGTCCATTTCGATGACCAAACTCTTTGTTCCGCAGTTCTTCAGCTGCAACATCGTCCCCCTCATGAACCCGGGACTGAACAATTGCAGCCGATTGTGTTTTGTAACGTTAAGTCCGTCCCTCTCAGAATAAGTCGTCAGTATACGACATATCTTCCATGTGTAGGGAGTAAGTTGGGCTGGACACACATTGTAGAATCTACAAAGCTCCTCCGCTAATGGGTATATGGGGAGACCACACCCAATTAGGAAGGGATATTCATAAAAAGCACAAAACCCTAATCTGTGCACATTAGCGAAATCATCTTTGGCCACTTCCATAACCACCATGTCCGGATTTTGCCAGGAGACACGCAAGTCGTCTAGTTGTGACTCAAAGAACATAGAATTTTCCCATGTAGGAGCTATGCACCGTGAGGGAAAATCCATTCTAACATATAGTTTTGGGGGAAGCACATTATTTATATAAAGAGGGACAAAAGGCCTTCTGGCCTTTTTCCCACCCTCTAAAGACGGGGGAACTCTAGAAGTGGGCTCATCCCCATGCCCTTCACGTTGTCGACCACCCTTCACCATAATCAGTCTTTGACTAGAGAATGGACGCGTCAACAGGCTGGTAAAACTATAAAGTGAACTCAAAAAGTCAAACACAAAGTTACTGAAGGTCCCTGTAAAAAGAACGAGGATATGAAGAACTTTCTTGAAGACGTCTAAAAGATAGTGAAAATTGAACCCTCTTTCTATTTATAGTACCCTAATACACGGGATTCGAAGAGGTGAGTGTGAGAAAAAGGGGCGGGAAACCAAAATGTCAAATCGCCCCCTGACCTGCCTTGGGAGCAGTTGTAATTATGACGCATGCCGCCAGTAACGTCAATTCAAAAAGTAAGCCACGTGCCAATACATGGGCGACACCACGGCGAATCGATTTTCCACCCATTGCAGACGTATACTGAATACATCTCCAACAGGCGGAGGGACTAACTGTATGGGGCCGCATTAGATATAATTGATAAGGGCTGATTACATCTCCCCCCACGCCTACGCGGCATCGAGGGCACGACACTCACTCGCATCCTTAACAACGAAGGCGTAGCACCAACTCGTGTATGCAAGCGCCCCTTCCCCTCTCCTCTTTATATTTTAAGGACGTCAGCAGTCCTTCAACGAATTATGACTTTAGTGAGAAAACCATTCCTCTATATAAAGAGGGGTTTAACTTATTGTAACGGACAAGTGTTATTTTAATAATACA
Source organism: Nicotiana noctiflora (assembly GCA_032618575.1). NCBI lineage: Eukaryota > Viridiplantae > Streptophyta > Magnoliopsida > Solanales > Solanaceae > Nicotiana > Nicotiana noctiflora. The sequence continues at coordinate 72,387 of JASVEL010012519.1, forward strand.
ACTTCTGATTATTCTCTCTCTATTATTCTCTCTTTTTATCCTCTCAGTGATAATCATCGATAACATTCATAATTTTGCATTTTCTGTTAAGAATCATAATATAAACGATATAGATCTTTCTTCGGGGTTTATTATATTTGATTGCGATTTGCCCTTTTCTCATATTTTTGATTGTTCATAACTCATAATGTGATAATATTAATAAAGCCGTAAAATATGAATGCACTCTTGATGTAAATATATTACAACTAACATCCAGATGAGTTAATATGAGTGAGAGAATATATATTCTCAATATTTTGTATTTTATATTTTCTCCTTGTGGCACCCCTTTTTTATCGCGAAATCCGATTTATGACACTTGAGAGGACAACTCATTTCTTTTGGGAATTGGATTTGATTTGAAGAGTCGCCACCTAATGATTAGGGTGCATTAGGACACCAAGGGAGTTTGATTTCAGTAACCAAAGATTGGGTAAGAGCTTAAAATTATTCCAAGGGGAAGGTGTTAGGCACCCCTCAGAATCCACTAGTATATTTTCCGGCCAGACTATTATTGTGAATTTAGGTGCAAGTAACATGTAGGCAAATAAAGCTCCAAAAGAGAGGATTTTCACATAATGATTTACAAATAAACAAAGTTGGAAAAAACTAAAAGAAAGCTGATATTTTTAAAAGAAAGGGTTTGAATTCTTTTTAAAAGAAACAAAGAAATTAGGGAAAGGGGGTCCTAGGATTATTAACAATATGGAACACCCCACACAATACCCGGTAATCACTCCTCAATGAGGGGCTACACGTGATATTATAGTATGGTCATCATGTTCATGTCTACCTTTCCCACCTCGTTAAGGTATTAAAGCGCGAACTGGCCTCGATTACCTATTGCATGCTATTATACATCCCAATCCTATCAGTCCCGAAGGAATTCATGTATACTAATCTTAAATGGGAGGGATGTTAGATTATTTGTAGTTTCTAAAGGTAAAATCTCTAAGGCGACATACAAAACATGTATTGCAAGTTGGGGAAAGCACATAACAAACGGAGGCTCAGATTTACCCCTTTTAAACAAAGAAGCACGTAATTAGCATGACTTACACATACTGTTTAGGTCTGATTAACTACTAAACATGAAAGAGTTTAGAGGTTGAGCCAGACTGATTCATTATATAATTAAGATAGGAAGCCCGACTCGGGCTTGCCTGCTGGTTGTAGTTATTAACAGAAACAGATTTAATTTAGAAATTTACCCTACGGCCTGCCTAAGTGTTGGAAAAGGATCATGTATACATGGTATCTATTAGATTCATAAAGCAAATGAAATAACAAGGTCTAAAATAAACTGAATACATACTGTTTAAACTTGCTAAGTGAGGGTAATCAGATTGTTAAAAGGGAGGCCAAATTTAAGGAAGGTTATAAGTTCTGCACTTGATAATACCTGCTATTACTGATTTTAGCACTATATGTGAATGAAACAGCTCAGATTCGATTAGGAGTTCCTATAGACATGCTTTCTACGTATAGTTGATTTTGAACCTTGTAGACATGGAATAAAATGCAGAAGACTTGTTTTAAACCTATGAACTTGGTATTTGGATGTTGAATTTGTTTAAGACCTATGAACATGATATCTAGATGGAATTGAGTGTGCATATTTGGACAATCATGTAGGCATAATTTCTAAATGAATATAGTAGCCCAATGATCACGATTCTATATGAAAATGGATATACATAATTCAAAAGGACTTATAGATATGATTTCTACATGCATTTGCATATGCATAAAACCTATAAAAAGGATTCCTAGATGCCTGTACATTTTGAAAATACCTATAGGCATGATTTGTATATGCATTTGAATGTGCATAATTCAAAATACCTATAGGCATGATATCTACCCTTTGCACACATAGTTACTCGCCTTTTTTCACTAACCATCCCCACGAGTTTATTACAAATTATTACATTCCAAAATAAAGTAAAAAATATATTGAAAAAAATATAAATAAAAGTACAACCAAAGAAAGCCTGATCCAGACTTCATGTCTGAAATATGAGGAAAACCAACCCCAAGAGCTCGTGATCCAAAGCCTTTCACCCATTTGAGTGTTTCAAAGTTCCCTGAGAGCCTCAAAGGTCTCCGGGTAATGCTCACACCCGAATGTACTATAAGAACATGGATAAGTGCAGTGTGGAAGGGCCAGCCCTTGATTGTCCAAGTTCAGAGGGAGCTCAAAAGGTTCCCAAGGCAAGGCTCATAAGAGAAGGCAAAACTTAAAGACTAAGAAAGTGTACAAGTGCAGAATAGAATGCTAAAAGGGAATATGGGTGGGAAATAGCTACAAATTAGCACACATAAGGGGTTCAGGTGAATATGGAGATTGTATATATCCCATTGCTTAGGTAAGGGCAGGCCTTAGGCATGCCCAACAATGGAGAATGCTAGCACACCGATAAGCTACCAGAACACACATTATTAGAGGCTAGGATCCCAAGGGATCAAGTTTGATTCATGGACAATAATTTATAGTATGCCATGCCTCAAAACATAGCTTAAACACATAGGGGGGTAGGGATTTTGGATTCATAGTAGAACAAGCAGAAAGAAAATTCAGCATGCTAGAGTAAGTGTTGAACTATACGGAAGTAGTAAGCAGACATGGATAAAGATTGTAAATAAACACACTGAGGTGGAGCTGATGAGAACTTTAAATCAGGACATACCAGTTTCAAAGAAGCAAATAGAGAAAAGTAGGCAGCAAGACTTGCAAACAGGCCACAGTACAAGTAACAAGAGAAAAATACTTTTGAGTATGAGTATAAGTTCTGAAAGACTATGACTGTTGATGTGTATAAAACTAAGAGTCTTCATGTGTTTTGTCAGTAAAAGAGTTAGGTATTTATACTATGAAAATAGGTGGAAAGAAAGTAAGAAACTAATTATGGAATTAGGTTTCAATTAAAATCAATCAGTACAAGACTTCCTTTAACTAAGAAATTCAGACTTAAATGGTAATAAGCCAAAATTATAAAGAAATCAAATAAGCGTCTTGTGCACAGTAGGCAATTAAGGGTAAATACATAGGAATTTATTTAGGGGAAGAGTTTTGAAATACACGGTTAAAACAAAATAAAGTAAGAATCAATTAGTACACAGTAAATCAAAGAATCAGAGGTTCGTAATTATTGGTCCATGAATAAACCAAGTTAGAAAGGCTAAGGAAATTTTTGACTCAAACCAAGTAATAAGAAAATCAACAAACAAGGAAAGAAATCTATCAGACCTACACAAAGTGAGTCAAAAATTAATCAAAATTTAAAAGCCATTTTATAGGGAAGTTCATCACATATAAAGAGCACATAAGTAAGCTAGGCTGAATTTAGGGCAAAGAAAAATATCATGCAATTGCAAAATCAGTAAGTAGTAGACTATGGTAGTTACATAGGTCAGCAATGTAGAAGAGAGATAGTATCATATGGCGTACAAAGGGTCCAGTAGAAAGACCTTAGAAGAGTTTAGGAAGGAATTATAACCATGTAAAGAAAAAAAGGCCGAAACAAATATTTTGACGGCTAATCGAGTAGTACGTGAAATAACTTCAAAAACTCGAAATAGGTTAAGAGAAGTTAGGGTTTTGAAATCAAACAAGTTCAGAGATGAAGAACAAACAAATCACACAGCCAATAGTCTCAAAACTCAAATGAATCCCTAAATTTAGGGTTCTTACCATCAATTGATGGCAGAGATGCGAGGTCAAGTAATCAAGGAAAAGATACTAACGAAACAAGTTCAGAGGTCTCAGAATGGAACTGAGATCTTTAACATGCTCTTTCAGCAGCAGAACTCATGAGAAACATAGTAAAAGAACAATATGCGAAACACAGTAGAAGAACTCATAAGAACATTGTAGAAAAAATATATAGAAAACACAGTAGAAGAACTAGTAAGAACACAGTAGAAGAAATATATAATAATAAATTAATAGGAAACATATTAGAAGAAACACACAAGAAACTTAACGAAAATTGGAGAAACATCTTAACAAAACCCTAAATTGGAAAGATAAAGGTTTTAAAAGCACCATTTTTGAAAGAAATCTCGAGAAACTGTTTAAAAGCTCAGGGAAAGCACAGATCTAGAACGGATCTAAAGAAACTAGAAAAACCTCAAAAGCTAGGGTTTCGGAGGATCTAAGTAGGAGGAGTAAAGTTCAGGCTTGAACAACTATGACTTGCTGGAGAAAGCTGCAGACGGCCATATAACTCGAATCAAACGAATCCTGGACCAAGATTCTTCGTGGTTAGGCCTTGAATCTTCAAAAACCAGACGTGTATATGTCATAGGAGGTCAGTATAAGACTCCAATGACCTTGGAAGCCATAGATTCTAGTGGTTTTAAGGTGGCAATAGAGGGAGGCGACTAGGGTTTCTAAGAGAGAATTTGTGAAAGGGAGAATCCAGGGGTGGCTACTGCTGAGAAATAAGTAGGTTGGGGGGGGGGTGTTAGGAAATTAAAAAGGAAAGAAAGACTGTGAGACGTTGATCTATTAGATCAACTGTTGGGATTAAATGGAGGGTCGGGTGGGTTATTTTAAAGGGTTGTGGGTCGGGTAATTTTAGGAATTTTGCCGGGTAATGAGGTCTGAAATTTGGTTTAATTAAGGGTGCCAAATCTGGCCAAAATTGAAATACCAAAGGGCTAACATTTAAATAGCCATTTTCCTCATTTATTTTATAAAAAATAGTAAAATAATTTCTAAAAATAAATTAAAAATACTAAAATGATTAATAATGTATAAGTATGAAAATAACAATACTAGAGTCAATTTTATAATTATAAACATAATTAAATTTTAAAATGCTAATATTGCTATTATATACAATTTAGCGACAAATATTTAAATAGAGTAGAGTTTTTGAATATAGCTTTATCGGATTTTCCTCATCACAGGTCCATTGTGTATGTAAGCGTGTTGTAAGCAGCTTTAATTGTGTGAATCTTGGATATGGAGTAAGTTTCTTTTGGTATTAGCTTCTCTTTCTGATATAGAAAACACAGTAAGAGTAGTATCACTATACTATGGTTTAGATTCATCTTTAGAATACTAAAATTATTGCGATAGTAAGCATTATTTTTGTGCGATGAACTTCTGATGTAGTAGAGCTAGCAGGAGTTTGATTTGTGTCTTTTTATAATGAGCATCATCATCTATTATATTTGTATAATAATTATATAATAGTTATAAATATTTATTTACTTGTTCATAGAAACATATAAATCAAGGGTTTCGGTTGGTCCAATCTCCATATAAGTATATAAAGTATTCATTAATTGTTAACAATCAGACATCTTAATAGAAGGATTTAAAACAACACCAACTAAGTAAATCGGAGGAATTGGAAAGAAGTATTTTTTGAATTTTTGTTGCATTTTTTTCACAACATCCTTATATTTTTCTTTCTTCTTAAATTCAAAGAGCAGAAAAGAAATATTTGCTATATGTACCAAAGCCATAGTAACAGTAGGGTAATATGATTCAGAAAACTCAACAGTAGGATAATATGTAAATCGGGTATTACTATTAGTACAAGATGCTGAAGGACTACCTCTTTTTTTGTGTTTCCTACCAGTAAATTTTCTACATGCTCTTTTAGCAGCATTCAACATATTGTAACAATTAAAGTATAAGCTAAAATTAAATATGTAATTAAAATAGTAAATAAGAGAAAGAGTTGGAGGGAGTGCACCGAATTTGACAATATATTGAGCACTTGATTACGCAATTCCGATGTTGCCACAAACAAACGTCAAGCAAGTATTTCAATTGTTCAAACTTCAAAATCCGAATGATAAAATACAATAAATTAAATTGAAGAAAAAAGAGCCAAATAAAATTAGAAGATGAATTGAAGACTTGAAATCTTGAAACTTGAAGAATGAGAGTAATTGAGATTGGGAAATGAGTGTTGATTGAAGAAATGAAGAAGAGGGGGGGGGGATTTCTAATTTTCGAGAAGGTTAATTTTGTAAATTAAAAAAGGTTAATATTTTTTTTAAAAGTAGGCTATTTATGAAATTGAAACGTTGCGCAACGGATCCCTGCAAGGGGTGACCATTGCCAACGAAAAGCTGCCCCCGGAATAAAATAAAGATAGAGGTTGCATTTGATATGGATCTATAGATCAATCTACAATATTATTGTAACGATTCGACCCGTCGTTACGGGAGTTACCGCCCCGTTTTCCCCATTACCGCCCTGTTGACCTATGAGTTAGAAGCTCGGAATGGATTTCCGATGATTCGACTAGTTTTGCGGGATGATTTATGACTTATAAGAACAATCGAAATTGAATTTGGAGGTCCAGTGTAGATTTAGGCTTGAATTGGCTAAGGTTGAATTTTAGCGAATTCCGGATGGTAGGTGAGATTTTGATCCGGGACTTGGAATGAAATTTCGAGAGTTGCAGTAGCCCCGTTAGGTGATTTTGGATATGCGTGCAAAATGTTAGATCATTCAAAGGTGTTTAGGTCGGGTTTTAGATCAAATGCAAGTTTCGAAAGTTTTAGTGAAACTTAGGCTTGAATCCATGAGAATTCGATGATCTTGATGTTTATGATGATGTTTTTATGTTGCGAGTAAGTTTGAATGAAGTAATATGATGTATATGTGCATTTGGTTGAGGTCACGAGGGTCTCGAGGTGAATTCGAATGGCCAACAGGCAAATTTTGAACATGCTAATGCAGCAGAAAAATTGCAGACAGTTTTTGTTCTATGCGATCGCATAGACAGGTCTGCGATCGCATAGAAGGATCTGAAGGGGTGGAATTTTACTCTATACGATCGTGTGAAGGTGTCACGACCCTAGTTCACCAATCGTGAACCTGTCATGATAGCACTCAGTCTTCGCGACTAGGTAAGACTAACACAGTGCGGAATATACAACTCTTATGAAAAAACGTTAAGATAAGAGCGGAATGATATAAAAGAAAAGTAATAGGTGCCACTCGGCACATACACTTTACCAAATACAAGAAAGTACAACCACCAAGACTCGGAAACACACGGGCAAAACAGACTAAGAGAGTATAACTGTAGCTCTATACATCCAGAGTATCTATACAACCAAAATAAAGGAATAACTGACATCACTCAGGAAGAATAGGAGAAGAACCTCCGAATTTGCGGACGTAGCAGATTCATACCTCGAGTCTCCTGAAGATGCGCCTAAGTCACCGGTAGTGCGCCTAATCGGATGGACCTGGATCTACACAACAAAAGTGTGCAGAAGAGTAGCATGAGTACACCACGGCGGTACTCAGTAAGTGCCAAGCCTAACCTCGATGGAGTAGTGACGTGGATGGTCGGGCCCTACCAAGAATAATAAAAATAATGATAATAATGCCGAACAGTACAAAAATAGGAATAAGTCTGAAATAACAGCAAACGAGATAAATACTACAAGCCGGCTAACAAAGAGAAATCAACACAACAAGTACAAATCAATAATCCAGGATCTCCGGTAATTGAACCCGCAGTCCTTTTATACTCAGCAACTCAGGATCCCAGGGAATCGAACCCACAGTCCATATATCAGTATCACATGATCTTCGGGAATTGAACCCGTAGTCCTTTATATCAGCATCATAGGATCTCCGAGAATTGAACATGCAGTCCGTATATCAGAATCACAGGATCTTCCGAAATTGAACCCGCAGTCCATATATCAGAATCACAAGATCTCCGGGAATTGAACCCGCAGTCCATATATCAGAATCACAGGATCTCCGAGAATTGAACCCGCCGTCCTTTACCTCAGTAGCACCGGATCTCCAAGAATTGAACCCGCAGTCCACAGAACACAAACACAATCAAATAAGAGAAAACATAGAGAAATATGAAGCACACTGCTACAATTAACAACTAATCCAATCTAACCATGTTCCAGGGAATTCAATTTAGATAAGTAGGCATTTAGGCAGTTAATCCTATCTAATCATGCTTCCCTAGCTAACACCGGATAAATCTTGCAGTTAAACCAATTAAATAACAAAGATAACACGGATTGAGCAGTTCAAATAAAGTGGTTTTCAACAATTTTCGCAAGTACACGCCCGTCACCTCGCATACAATGCATTTAAATCAACACATATATATCCTAGGGGAGAAAATGTAAGGCCCCGTAAAATTTTTGTGCTTAATAACATAGTAGCTATGGTTTCATGGTTCGAATAATGTGTTAGGAATGCGTAAGCTCGCCGCAGTTCGGACCCTTGGTAGTGATTTAAGTTTCAAAAATTAAAAGAATAAATTTCCTAGAAAATGTCGATTCTGCGGTCAGGAAAGCGATCGCAGATCTGCTATACGGTCCACATTCCTACCGCAAAGTTTAACCGATTTTTTTCCAAAAAATTATGTTAAAAATGCGGTCCAATATGCGATCGTAGAATGGAATGCGGACCGCAGATCCACCGCATAATTTCTTGAAGAATTTTTGAGTGTCAAATCTGCGGTGCAATCTGCGACCGCACAGCACGAATGCGGACCGCATTCTGGTCGCATATCATAACGGAACATGTGCAATTTTTTAGGCAATTATGTGGTCCATTATGCGATTGTAGATGCAACCGCAAAATTGACTCGACCAAGATTTTTATAAAATTTTGACCCGACCCCTTCTTTAATAAAACACCTCCAACCTTCATTTTTCTCATATCTTCTTAGAAAAATTAGAGAGAGGAAAGAGGGGTTCAAGAGAGAGAAATCTAACTATCTTCAAAGATTGTACCAATCGTTTGGCCCGGAAGATCCTAGGGCAAGAGTCATCTTCCCCAAATCTCTAAGAGGTAAAAAGCCTAGTCATTTTCCTCTAATTTTTTTCAGTTTTCAAAGGTAAAGAAAGAATTGCATACGATAGCTTTTGGAAATAGAATATGATACTCATGCATGTTATTTGAACTTGAATTTTAGTAAAGAGAAATGAGTAGGAGTAAGAGTCTGCAAGAACGAGGTTGGAAAAATAGGATAACTTGGGTAAGCATTAAGTAGGAGGTTAAAGGAAGAAAACACGACACCAGGTATGTATGGCTAACTTTCATTCTTGTGAAATCGCCCTTATGTGTGCAATTCGTTTGGCATGTGTTAATTTGAGAGATTGTGTGTAATTCTTTGATTTCATTGTTGGGTATTCCATTGATGTTGAACTATGTGTGGTGTGGTATGGAATATTAACCAAAAGATGAGAAGGGAATTGAAATTGGTAACGAATTGAGAACAATTGTTTTGACGACATACATGGTTTCTTGTGGGAAGGAAATGAAACACTTGATTTGTAATAAATTGTTGAACATAATGGTATGGGTACTCTCGAAAATGGAAACATTGTAACTTGGTTGTGATACCGGTTTGAAAAGTATTTGAAAGCATGAACTAATTTGTAAATTGCTTATTCGCACTTGTTGTGATCTTGTGTAGTGCCTTGATTGTTGTTTGTGATTGTTGTGATTGAAACTGTATGGTGGGATCGGATTGCACGCCGCAACACGAAGTAATAAGGTGTGGGTTGGGGTGATAAGGGTGACCGAGGTAATAAGGGTGGCCGGGGTAATAAGGATGGAAAGCGATCGAAATCTCCATTGAAATTCATATAAAATCATTTATGTGAAATTGTGAAAGGAGACAGCAGGAGAGTTTGCAACCTGTGGGGCACTGATTGCCCATTTGTTTGACTTGATTGTGTTCCTCCGTGTTTGTTTGGTTGTTGCCTTCCTTGTTGATCTTTAATTATGCTTGAGTTGAGAACTACTTGAAACGAAGTAAATGTGGGAACATGGTTGGCTGGCTTTATTATTTCTTGGTGTAATCATTTGTTGTCTTATCATCATGATGTACTTTTTAATGGCTTGACTTTATTTGGGACAAAGCTTGTCCATACATACCAGTACAATTCCAGTGTACTGACGTCCCTTTTGTCGGGGATGCTACATTCGTGTTATGATTGTAAGTGGATCAGTAGCATGTACTTCAGCTCATCGGCAGTAGCATCCTTCATCTTCCACTGCCCGTTTTGGTAAGCCCCTTTCTTTCTCGGGGCCCTGCATGGTTCATGCCACTTCTGTTAGACTTTATTTTGATTTTGTGTAAGGCATAGCTGGAGCCTTGTTACCGGCAAGTATTGTATCATCCTTTGTATCCTAGAGGCTCCGTAGACATGTAAACTGTGGGATTTCAGCCTTATGTGCATATATTATGTCAGGCGTTGTAAATTGTAAACTTGTTAGTAAATTAATCGTGTGGTTATGTTTGTACAATGTGAATTTAGTTATAATTGGCAAGAACTTTGGCTTATGAGTAATAAAAAACACATGGGTAACGCATTGGTTAGGAAAGGCACACAGGTCCGCTTGACTGGGGCTACTCGGTCAGGCGCCGGTCATGTGCCCCGAATTGGGGCGTGACAAACTTGGTATCAGAGCCTAAGGTTTTATAGTGTCCTAGGATGTCTCGGAGCCGTGTCTAGTAGCGCCCTTCTTATCGATGTGTTGTTGACCACATCTATAAGTTGGGGGCTGCAAGGACATTTAGGAATTTACCCATTTCTTTGTTATTCTATATCGTGCGGTAAAGTGCAAAGTGGAAATACTTATGTATAATTCGCGCCTTGTTCCAAAATTTTCAGAATATGGCGCCTAAGAAGAAATCTAGACTCGGCCTGGGGCCAATACCGGCCCAAGTGTGGCTGCAAATCATGAACCCGATGCCGTGGGCGAGAATGACCCACCAGTCCTGAATTTGCCTGGACCGTCTATTCCAAACCCAAGTGTCCCTGTTTCGGCGGCGGCAGAGGGTGCCACCATCCCTCCTGCTGATGTTCCTGACTCTAATACAGTTCCAGCTTCTGGTTCCGGTATCTCTAACGAGGATCTTAGAGGAGCCATTCACATGTTGACACAGTTAGTGGCCGCCCAGGCCCAGAGATCCCATGATGCCCATGCGTCCTCCAGCGGACAGGGAGATTCCTCCGGTTCTAGAGTCCACCAGTTCCTGTGATTGGCCCCTCCATAATTCTCAGGCACAAAACCAGAGGCCGATCCACAGGATTTCCTTGATGAAATATATAAGACCCTCGGAGTGATAAAGGCTCTAGATATAGAGGGGGTAGAGTTGAATTCATATAGGCTGAAGGGAGCGGCGCGTTCATGGTTTGAGATGTGGGAGGATTCAGGAGCCCTCCGGCCAGATGGGATGAGTTCATAGATGCTTTCATGGACCACTTCTTGCCTGCCAAGACAATGGAAGCCTGTGCCACTGAGTTCGAGGTCCTAAATAGGGCGGTATGAGCGTTTGGGAGTACCACATGGAATTCGTGAGACTGTCCAAGTATGCTCCTCAGCTAGTGTCGACCATGGATGCCCGGGTTTGACGGTTTGTTCAGGGCCTTAGCCCTTTGGTAGTGAATGAGGCCGCCATAGCAGCTTTGCACTCGGACATGAACTATAGGAGGATTGTGGGGTTTGCTCAGGCCACAGAGGCTAGGAAGTTGAAGATTCATGCAGAGAGAGAGAGTAGCAGCAGGGCCCGGTCAATGGGTCATTCGGAGAGATCACTTCCAGGGAGAGGGTCATTAGGGCCATCCCAGTCATATGCCCAGTCCTCAGCGAGTGAACCACCATTTGTGCAAAGTCATTAGCTGGGTAGTCATTCGAGAACCCGGTTCAGACTGTAGGAGGTCTCGCCAGTCTGGTCGTCCTGGGTGAGATCCTAATAGCACGGGAGACCTACATGCCCAAGTGTGGGAGATTTCATACAGAGACCTGCTACCTCGATATCCCGATATGTTTCAGGTTCGTGGTGAGAGGTCACATTCAGCGGGACTGCCGTGCACCCAGTCAGGGTATGGGTAGGGGATCTGCTCAGTCGTCTGGTTCTTCGGCTGCTACATCATCAGCACATCCTCCAGCCTCAGCATGGCATGGTGCAGCTAGGGGTGGAGCTCATGGTAGGGGTGGACCTAGCCGATTCTATGCGTTGAGTGGCCGCCGGAGTGCTGAGGCTTCTCCTGATGTGACCACAGTTATCTTCTATGTTCAGGCTATTGATTGCTATGCTTTTATTGATCTGGGGTCTTCCTTGTCTTATGTCACCCCGTTTATTGATTCAAGTTTTTGGATAGAACCCGAACAACTTCATGAGCCGTTCTCTATATCAACTCCTATTGGTGATTCTATTACACCCTCACGAGTCTATAGGAATTGTATTGTTACGGTGAGTGGTCGTGTTACCACAGCCGATCTTATTGAGCTTGGGATGGTAGATTTTGATGTAATTATCGGGATGGATTGGCTTTATTCGTGCTTTGCCAAGCTTGACTATCGGACGAGAGTGATGAGGCTCGAGTTCCCTAACGAGCTAGTTATTGAATAGAGAGGAAATGGTGTGGTGCCAAGGGGTAGGTTTATTTCCTACCTTAAGGCTTCAAAAATGATCAATAAGGGGTGCATCTATCATTTGGTCGGGGTAACGGACACCACCTCAGATGTGCCTGCCCTCGAGTCCGTGCCAGTTGTAAATGAGTTTCCTGAAGTGTTTCCGAACGAGCTCCCAGGGATCTTGCCAGATAGGGAGATTGATTTCAGGATTGATGTATTTCCATATACTCAGCCAATACCCATTTCACCATACATAATGGTGCCAGCAGAGTTAAGAGAGTTAAAGGAACATCTGAGGGATTTATTAGAGAAAGGGTTCATACGACCGAGTGTGTCACCGTGGGGTGCTCCGGTTCTTTTTGTCAGAAAAAATGATGGGTCAATTCGAATGTGTATTGATTATCGGCAGCTCAACAAAGTGACCATCAAGAATAAATATCCTTTGCCTTGGGTGGATGATTTGTTTGACCAATTGCAAGGAGCAAAGTTTTTCTCTAAGATTCACCTACAGTCCGGGTACCACCAGTTAAAAATCAGAGAACAGGATATTCCCAAGACCTCTTTCTGAACTCGCTATGGTCACTTGGAATTTTTGGTCATATCTTTTGGGCGAACCAATGCCCCAGCAGCTTTCATGGACCTTATGAATCGGGTTTTCAAGCCATTCATAGATTCCTTTGTGATTGTATTCATTGACGACTTCCTCATTTACTCTCGGAGCAGGGAGGATCTTGCCATTCACCTCAGAGCAGCATTGCAGACCATTCATCAGCACCAACTGTACGCAAAGTTCTCAAAATGTGAGTTTTGGCTGGAGTCCGTAGCTTTTCTGGGACATGTTATTTCCAGTGAAGGGATTCAGGTGGATCGTCAAAAGATTGCAGCAGTGAAAGATTGGCCTAGACCCACGACCCCAACCGAGATTCGTAGCTTTTTGCGTCTGGCAGGGTACTATTGGAGGTTTGTGGAGGGAATCTCAACCCTCGCCTCCCCATTGACTAAATTGACGTAGAAGGCTGTTAAGTTCCAGTGGTCCGACGCATGTGAGAGAAGTTTCCAGGAATTGAAGTGAAGGTTGACCTCGGCACTAGTATTGGCCTTGCCAGAATGCACAGAGGGGTTTGTGGTTTATTGTGATGCCTCCAAGGTCGGTTTGGGGTGTGTATTGATGCAGGGCGGAAAGGTCATAGCTTATGTTTCCAAGCAACTCAAGAATCATGAGAAGAATTATCCGACGCATGATTTGGAGCTTGCAGCAGTTGTGTTTGCTTTGAAAATATGGCGGCACTATCTTTATGGAGTTCATGTAGATGTGTTTTTAGACCACAAAAGCCTCCAGTATTTGTTCAAACAGAAGGAGTTGAATCTGAAGCAGTGGCGGTGGTTAGAATTGCTTAAAGACTATGATATGAACATATTGTACCATCCACGGAAGGCAAATGTGGTGGCCGACGCTCTTAGCCGAAAATCCATGGGTAGTTTGGCTCATTTGGGTATGGATCAGAGACCCCTAGCTCGGGAGGTTTACCAATTGGCCAGTTTGGGGGTTCACATCTCGGTGTCAAACGAGGGGAATGTTTTAGTGCATAATGGAGCAGAATCATCATTGGTTGCGGAAATCAAGGAAAAGCATTTTATGGATCCAGCATTGGTTCGGGTGAAGGAAGCAGTTGTTAATAACAAGACCTTATCGTTTGTACTCTGTAGCGTGGATAGTGTATTGCGGTGTCAAGGTAGGTTATGTGTTCCGGACGTGGACGAGCTTCGGGAGAGAGTGATGGCAGAGGCTCATATTTCCAGGTATTCTATACACCTAGGTTCTACGAAAATGTATCATGATCTCAAGGAGATTAATTGGTGGAACGGTATGAAAAGGGATGTGGTGAGCTTTGTATCTAAATGCCCAAACTGTCAGCAAGTGAAGGCTGAGCATCAATGGCCTGGTGGATTAACTCAGCTTATAGAAATACCAAGGTGGAAATGGGAGATGATCAATATAGATTTCGTGGTAGGGTTACCTCGTACTCAGCGTAAGTTCGACTCAATATTAGTGATAGTGGATCGACTCACCAAATCAGCTCACTTCCTGCCAGTCAAGTCCACTGATATTGAGGAGCAATATGCAAAGTTATATATCAAGGAGATAGTAAGGCTTCATGGCGCTCCACTTTCTATTATCTCGGATCGTGAGGCTCAGTTCACAGCTAATTTTTGGAAGAAGTTTCAGCAAGGATTGGGAACTCAGATGAATCTCAGCACAACCTTCCATCCGCAGACTGGCGGTCAGGCCGAGCGGACTATTCAGACGCTTGAAGATATGTTGCGAGCTTGTGTCTTGGATTTCAAAGGTAATTGGGATGAACACTTACCACTGATAGAATTTGCTTATAATAACAGCTTTCATGCTAGCATTCAGATGGCCCCATTTGAGACATTGTACGGGAGAAGGTGTAGGTCGCCAATTGGATGGTTTGAGGTAGGTGAAGCAGAATTGCTAGGGCCAGATTTTGTGTACCAAGCTATGGAAAAAGTTAAGGTTATTCAGGAGAGGATGAAAACTACACAGAGTCGCCAAAAATCCTATGCAGACGTTCGTCGGAGATATTTGGAGTTTCAAGTTGATAATTGGGTGTTCTTGAGGGTATCTCCTATGAAGGGAGTCATCCCAGGTATGTCGGGCCATATTGGATCGTTCAAAGGATTGGGCAAGTTGCTTATAGGCTGGAGTTGCCTCCTGAAATGTCATCAGTGCACCAGGTGTTCCATGTGTCCATGTTTAAGAAAGTGATTGGAGATCCATCCACCATCATGTCGGTCGAGGCTATTGAGGTTAATGAAGATTTGTCATATGAAGAAGTTCTGGTTTCCATCGTTGATAGGCAAATTCGTAAGTTGAGAAATAAGGAAGTTGCCTATGTCAAAGTATTATGGCGAAGTCAACAATATGAGGAGGCCACGTGGGAAGCAGAAAAAGAGATGAAGGAAAAGTACCCCCATTTGTTTGATCAAGCTTAGAAGAAATTAGGCAACCTTTCTACTTTTAATAACTATTGTCTTGTCCAAATTGTTTCCCTCTTAGTGTTAGTAAAGTTTCCTTCATTTTGTAATGGGTTATATGTGTTGTTACCTTGGGTCACTTAAACCTTTCTTGATAAATGAAAGCCTTTCTTGGTAATATGTTTCGGGGCTCTCTGACAGGTGGAAATGTCCATAATACAAAGGAAACTCTGGCGAAATTTTTCTAAAATATAGGAGTTAGTAAAAATTTTGACAATTTGTATATCATGTCTTTCAAAACCAACTGATTTTCAAAATCCTCATTCGAGGACGAATGATTTTAGGGGGGGGGAGGATGTAAGGCCCCGTAAAATTTTTGTGCTTAAAAACCTAGTAGTTATAGTGTCATGGTCCGAATAATGTGTTAGGAATGCGCAAGCTCACCGCGGTTCGGACCCTTGGTAGTGATTTAAGTTTCAAAAATTGAAATAATAAATTTTCCAAAAAATATCGATTCTGCGGTCAGGAATGCGATCGCAGATCTGCTATACGGACCGCATTCCAACCGCAGAGTTTAACAAAATATTTTCCAAAAAATTGTGTTGAAAATACGGTCCAATATGCGATCACAGAATGGAAATGCAGACCGCAGATCTACCGCATAATTTCTTGAAGAATTTTTGAGTGTTAAATCTGCAGTGCAATCTGCGACCGCAGAGCACGAATGCGGACCGCATTCTGGTCGCATATCGTAAAACAGAACATGTGCAATTTTTTAGGCAATTCTACGATCCATTATGCGGACCGCACGTTGATTCTGCGATCGCAGATGCGACCGCAGAATTGACTCGGCCCAGATTTTTATAAAACTTTGACCCGACCCCTTCTTTAATAAAACACCTCCAACCTTCATTTTTCTCATATCTTCTTAGCAAAATTAGAGAGAGGAAAGAGGGGTTCTAGAGAGAGAAATCTAATTATCTTCAAGGATTGTTCCAATCGTTTGGTCCGGAAGATCCTATGGAAAGAGTCATCTTCCCAAAATCTCTATGAAGTAAAAACCCTAGTCATTTTCCTCTAATTTTTTTCAGTTTTCAAAGGTAAAGAAAGAATAGCATACGATAGCTTTTGGAAATAGAATGTGATACTCATGCATAATAATTGAACTTGAATTTTAGTAAAGAGAAGTGAGTAGGGGTAAGAGTCTACAAGAATGAGGTTGGCAAAATAGGATATCTTGGGTAACCATAAAGTAGGAGGTTAAAATAAGAAAACACGACACCAGGTATGTATGGCTAACTTTGATTCTTGTGAAATCGCCATTATGTGTGCAATTCGTTTGGCATGTGTCAATTTGAGAGATTGTGTGTAATTCTTTGATTTCATTGTTGGGTATTCCATTGATGTTGAACTATGTGTGGTGTGGTATGGATTATGAACCAAAATATGAGAAGGGAATTGAAATTTGTAACGAATTGAGAACAATAATTGTGACGGCATACATGGTTTCTTGTGGGAAAGAAATGAAACACTTGATTTGTGATAAATTGTTGAACATAATGGTATGGGTACTCTCGAAAATGGAAACATTGTAACTTGGTTGCGATACCAGTTTGAAAAGTATTTGAAATCATGAACTAATTTGTAAATTGCTTATTTTCACTTGTTGTGATCTTGTGTAGTGCCTTGTTTGCTGTTTGTGATTGTTGTGATTGAAAATGTACGGTGGGATCGGGTTGTGTGCCACAACACAAAGTAATAAGGTGTGGGTTGGGGTGATAAGGGTGGGCGAGGTAATAAGGGTGTCCGAGGTATTAAGGATGGAAAGCGATCGACATCGCCATTGAAATTGATATAAAATCATTTATGTGAAATTTTGAAAGGAGACAGCAGGAGAGTTAGCAACCTGTGGGGCACTGATTGCCCCTTTGTTTGACTTGATTGTGTTCCTCCGTGTTTGTTTGGTTGTTGCCTTCCTTGTTGATCTTTAATTGTGCTTGAGTTGAGAACTACTTGAAATGAAGTAAATGTGGGAACATGGTTGTCTGGCTTTATTATTTCTTGGTGTAATCATTTGTTGTCTTATCATCATGATGTACTTTTTAATGGCTTGAGTTTACTTGGGACAAAGCTTGTCCATACATACCAGTACAATTCCAGTGTAGTGACGTCCCTTTTGCCGGGGATGCTGAATTCATGTTATGATTGTAGGTGGATCAGTAGCAGGTACTTCAGCTCATCGGCAGTAGCATCCTTCATCTTCCACTGCCCATTTTGGTGAGCCCCTTTCATTCTCGGGGCCCTGCGTGGTTCATGCCACTTCTGTTAGACTTTATTTTGATTTTGTGTAAGGTATAACCGGAGCCTTGTTACCGGCAAGTATTGTATCATCTTTTGTATCCTAGAGGCTTCGTAGACGTGTAAACTGTGGGATTTCACCCTTATGTATATATATTATGTCAGGCGTTGTAAATTGTAAACTTGTTAGTAAATTAATCGTGTGGTTATGTTTGTACAATGTGAAATTAGTTATAATTGGTAAGAACTTTGGTTTATGAGTAATAAACAACATAGGGGTAATGTGTGGATTAGCAAAGGCACACAGGTCCACTTGACTGGGGCTACCCGGTCAGGAGCCGGTCATGTCCCCCGAATTGGGGCGTGACAGAAAATCTCTCATGCAAGGTTAGACAAGTCACTTACCTCAATCCCAGTACAAAACCGCTAAGAAATGACTCCCTTGCCACGAGTATCCGACTCCGAGTGGCCCATATCTATTCAAACCAATTACATATTATAAATAACATCGCCAGTAACTAATTACACTGATAAAATTAAAGCTATGACGCAAAAATGGGTGAAATCACCAAATACCCCTCCAGCCATCGGCTTTAAAATCGAAATATTTTCACGTTTTCAGAACCCTCGTACTCTCACGAATCTAACCATATAATATTTATCAAAATCGGAGTTCGTTTCCCCTCCAAATCATCAAAGTTTGTTCTAAGAAACTTACCCCAATTTACACCCCAAATCCGAAATTAAAGGAAGAAGTTGAGTTTAGATTAGTGAATAATGATCACAAGGGAGTAAGAAATCATTACCCAACAATTGTCTCTCAAAGGCACGCGAAAAATCGCTCAAAACTGAGCTCCTTAGCTTGAGTTTTTGCAAAAATGGTGAGACCCTCACATATGAAATGTTATAATCTGATTTTGTCTGCCCAGTGAAATACTCTATGCGATCGCATTGCCCTTATTGCAATCGTATAGAACAACTTTTCTGCCTCAATATTTTACCTTATGTGATCGCATAAACAACAATGCGATCGCACTGCTTAACAAAATAGACCTATGCGATTGCACTCCCTACTCCACAATCGCATAGAACAAAACATAGGTCCTAGGACCCCTAACCTTTCCACAATGCGATAGCATAGACCCCTTCGCGATTGCAGACACCAATTATCCCCAGCTATGCGATCGCATAGCCCTTACCGCAATAGCATAGAACAATTTCTAAGCCTCCTCCCAGGTCTTCTATGCGATTGCATCACCCTATTGCGATCGCAAAGAGCAATCGTCTGCAACACTCATGACAGCAAATCTGACCTGTTTCATTAACTCAAAATGGTCTGTTTGACCCCCGGAAACACCCCCGAGGCCCCCGGTACCTCAACCAAAACCACCAACCTACTCTAAATCATGATACGAACTTGTTCCAATCATAAAAACATATCATTAAACACAAAAATCATCAGATTATGGCGGATTCAAGCCTAAGTTTCAACCAAAACTTCCTAAACCTACATGCTATCAAAAACCCAACCAAACGATGTCCGAATGATCTGAAAATTTGCAGACATATCCAAAATCACCGAACAAAGCTACTGCAACTGTCGAAATTCTATTCTGACTCCCGAATCAAAATCTCAACTGTCGACCAGATTTTCAAAAATTCCAAACTTCGGCATTTCAAACCTAAATGAGTTACGACCTCCAAAATATATTCCGGACACACTCCCAACCTCGAAATCACCTAATGGAGCTAACGGAACCATCGGATTCCCGTTCCAAGGTAATCTTAACACTGCTCTGAATACGGGCCTTTTTCAACTATAAATCTCTCATTTGAGGACTAAGTGTCCCAAAACACTCCAAATTCTAGAACCGAACATCCCGGCAAACCACAATAGCAGAAATGAACTTAGGGGAAGCAATTAAATAGGGATCGGGGCATAAATTTAAAAAACGATCGGCCGGGTCGTTACATCATCTAAAACTTAAACATTCGTTCGTCCTCGAATGAGCATAGAAAACATACCTGAAGTAGTGAAGAGATGAGGGTACTGCCTGCGCATATATTGCTCGGTCTCCCAAGTCGCCTCCTCGGCTAGCTGACCCCGCCACTGGACCTTCACCGAAGCGATGTTCTTTGACCTCAATTTTATGATCTGCCTGTCCAGAATGGCCACTGGCTCCTCAACATAGGATAGATCCTTGTCCAGCTGAACTGAACTGAAATCCAACACGTGCGACGGGTCATCATGGTATCCGGAGCATAGAAACATGAAATACTGGTTGGACTCTGGCTAGGCTGGGAGGTAAGGCCAGCTTATAAGCAACCTCCCCAACATGCCTCAAAATCTCAAAAGGGCCAATGAACCTCGGACTCAGCTTCCCTTTCTTCCCAAACCTCATGACGCCCTTCATGGGCGAGACCCGAAGTAGAACCCGCTCGCCAACCATAAATGCCACATCGCGAACCTTCTTGTTTGCATAACTCTTCTACCTGGACTGGGCTGCACGGTGTTTATCCTGAATCACTTTGACCTTGTCTATTGCATCCTGGACCATCTCAATACCTAGCAACCTGGCCTCGCCTGGCTCGAACAAACCCACCGGGGACCTGCACCTCCTACCATATAGGGCCTCATATGGCGCCATCTGAATGCTGGACTGATAGCTATTGTTATAAGCAAACTCCGCTAGTGGCAAGAAGTGATCCCATGAACCTCCAAACGCAATCACGCACGCACGGAGCATATCCTCCATAATCTGAATAGTGCACTCAGACTGGCCATCTGTCTGGGGGTGAAATGCTATGCTAAGCTCTACCCGAGTACTTAACTCCTGCTGAACGACCCTCCAGAACCGTGAAGTAAACTGAGTGCCTCTATCTGAAATGATAGAAACTAGAATACCATGCAACCGGACTATCTCCCTGATATATATCTCCACCAACCGCTCCGATGAGTAAGTAGTGCACACAGGTATGAAATGGGCGGACTTGGTCAGTTGATCCACAATGACCCAAATAGAATCAAACTTCTTCACAGTCCGTGGAAGTCTAGATACGAAGTCCATGGTGATGCGCTCCTGCTTCCACTCTCGGATCTCAAACTACTGCAATAACCCACCCGGACGCTAATGCTCATACTTCACTGCTGGCAGTTGAGTCACCTAGAAACATAATCAACAATATCCTTCTTCATCTGCCTCCACCAATAGTGCTGCCTCAAGTCCTGATACATTTTCACGGCACCCAGATGGATGGAATACCGCGAGCTATGGGCCTCAGCTAAAATCAACTCTCGAAGATCATCTACATTGGGCACACAAACACGCCCCTGCATACTCATCACTTCATTATCCCCAATGGTAACATCCCGAGCATCACCACGCCGAACCTTGTCCTGAAGATCAAGTAAATAAGGATCATCAAACTGTCGCTCTCTTATGCGATCAAATAGAGATGACCAAGAAACCACACAAGCCAGAACCCAGCTGGGCTCCGAAAGATCCAATCTAACAAACTGCATGGCCAAAGCCTGGACATCCATCCCAAAATCGTATCAATGCTTCAACAATATCTTTTCTTGGTCTTATGCTCATAAGTCCCGTAAGGCCTCCTAGGATTTTTACCACTGATTCTTTACTTCCATCTCGTAAGTCATTCCACCACATATGAAGCTGGAGGGGTATCTTACTCAGGACTGAGAAGGTTTTGATGTCTTTTGAATTCATCCTGCATATTTATTTATCGATTAAAAGGTAGATGTGGCTATTTTTTGCAAAATATTGTTTAATGGACCATAAATTTGAAAACATTTTTCATCTTGGGGCCCACGGGGCATCATTCAGCATCACCACAGGCCAACACAAGACTGAGAAAGTTTTAATGCTAATTGGGACTATTTGGCCATATAATGGCTTAAAAATGTCTATTTTTTGCAAAATTTCAGTTGAGGAAACTTCGTTTGGCGAATACGGCGTTTCAGCACTTCCGAGAAGGAGATTTCAAGGTTATATTTGCAAACCATTTAAAATGACTCAAAGTGGTTGTTCTTGCAAAAACGGCCTTCCAGTATCCTTTTGAGGAACATTCAGCTTATTTTAAATAAGAATGGCATCACCCGATTTATTTAATGAAAAATTTAAAAATTTGACTTTTTTTTGGCTATTTTTGAAAAAGTGGAGGTTGAACCCGATGAGGGTTGCCTACGTATCTCACATCCCGTGAGAATCAAACCAGCGTAGTTCGGGACGATTGGCCAAAATCAAAACTATTTTTGAACAACAATTTCCTTTCTATTTTTTCAAATATTTTTCACTTTATTTTTTTTCAAAAATCTGGCAGCATTTCGGTACTAATTGGGATTTTCACACTAAATAATTTTCCTCCCTTAGTCCTAACACTGCTATTTTTTTAATATTTCACTTATAATGTCGATTAGCATGCAAAGCCGAGGAAATAAATGCAAGTAGCACATAATATGCATCACGATGGTCATCTCAGTACGGGTCACCTGTCCTAGACGGACCAAACCCCTATGTTGAGTCCCCTAAGTAAGAATGCACGTGATGCAAATAAGCGTCCTACTAGGAGTCCGACATGAGTTTATTGTTTATCTATGTTTAAACCCTAGGTTTATTGGTCTAGGCCTGGCTTACCCGAGAGGACAACTCGGGCAGAGGGGGAGGCAGCATACCGGGGATACAGAAGCTCGTCCGACTTTGCAACTTATCCAAACCTCGTTCTACATTTGGGAAAAATACTCTAACAGAAGAGAAGCTACACGAAGTGCACCCTTCTCCATGATATAGAAGACTTAGAAAGAGGAGGGATTCGCTACAGTTTATATACAGTTTCAACAAATATCAAAGCGGTAATCATTTAGCACATATAGCATGGAAGCATGTAGAAGAATCAGATAAAAGCCAAATATAATAATTAAACTAAGCTCGAATTCTTTGAACCCTGAACTAGAATTCTGGGTTCGTGTCCCCAGCAGAGTCGCCGAGCTGCCACACCTCTTTTTTTTTTTACACACCTTACCCCGAAGGGTAAAAATGTATAAAAGGGGAGTTTTTTCAATTAAAGTGACATTATTCGAATTGAGATTATTTATTTATTTTTAGAGTCGCCACTTGGGAAAGGATTGGCTTTTGGTGTCCCGAGTTGCCAGTTTAAATTCCAAATCGAGGAAAATTATTCGACTTCCCAATTGGAGTCTGCGAACCAGAAATACTGTGTAAGGAATTCTGTTGACCCGAGGGGAGGTGTTAGGCACCCCCGGATCCCGTGGTTATAGCACGGCCGCTTAAATTATTATCAATGGCTAACAATCTAATTTTTTACATTCCCCAACCTATAGTGTAATTTTTATAATTTATTAACCGTTTTTTTTTACGAAAGTGAACGTCGTCTAAAAATATGTTTCGGATCACGTCACATAAAATGCACCCGGATCCTTGACACATCTTTATTTGACGTTTTTAGATTTGGGTGTATGAAATACACACCCGAATTAGGAAGGTAAGATTATTAAAATCGTGCCTATAGTGTCTAACATGTGGTTATCTTTTTGGGAAGGCCGTGAAATTTGCTAAATGGCCCGTCCCGAGTTTCTAAGTATTTTAATAAGTAATTAATGAGGGCCTCGCATTTTGTATTTGATTTGGCGGGGCCGTCTCACTTTTATTTAAAGTCCAATCCCAAACGAACTAAGGTTTTCTATGGATTATTTGTCTCCAAGGGTTAATTAATTTACAAATACAAATTCGAGCCACAAATTCAAGTCCGAATTCAAACAAAAGGGAAACACCCTTTTAGCTTGAACCCGCTACCTAATTCGAGACCCAAAGTTTATATTTGTAAGTTAATACCTCAATTTTCCTAATGTTATTAACGTTGTATATCAGTTTTGATCTATTAAATAAAATATGTTAATTATAAATCAGTACCCAAAAGACCTTAAACTAGACTAGTGGCAAAGGGCCTGTCGTTTGTTAATAGATTTGGCTATGACTAATGAATGCCTTATTTTTTAAAAAAAAAAGATGTAGATCCACCTTTGGGCACGGTAATTGAGCCCAGCAGGATTCATTTTGTGCAAAACAGATTTAATGTGAGAAAAAATGAAACAAAACTTGAATTTAACAATCCAGGTAATTGATAATCTAATAGGTTAATTTCTGAAGTAATAAAACACCATAAATGCTAATTGTTATAAAAGCATAACCAATATCTAATACACAACCCATGAACATGAACTAACTACCATTCTATAATGACATAGCCTATCTGCTAACTATAAATTTGTATGAAAAACACATCTAACAGCCTAAAAATTAAAGTATTACTTACACAGTCCAGTCTTTAGCCATTTACAACATAAAGCAATTTCTATGGACACAAAAGTAATCTATAACCTATGTTCATGTGATATACTTCTGAAATTGAACTACACTTGATGAAAACACATAACAAATAACATTTTATCTAATTGTAACAAAATATTCAACAAAACTACACATCGAAACTTATGAGCCTTTTACTTTTTATTTCCAGCTTGAGAATTACATTAGATAGGTCCAAGTGTGTACCTGGATACAATGAAGTAAAAGAGAAACAAGGTCAACAGCAGTTCGAATGATTTGCAGGAACAAACAACAATCACAGCAGCATATTAATCATCCCAGGACCAATTTCACACAACAATTGATGCAAAACAGCTTGAATATACCCCAACACACTCAAAATTATACCCAAAATAGTCAGAATAGCTTCAGCAATCACATTCCCAAACAAGAACATGCAAAAACAAACCACAGCTGGAAATTGAAATCAAAATCTCAACTAGATAGTACTATATTTTTTTTAGTTTTCTGTAGTAATTTTTCTTCAGTTTTTGGTTTTTCTTTTTAAAAATTTGAACCTAGACAAAATTTCTATGATGATATAACTTCAGATTTGAAGTTATTTGACCTAAGAAATGAGAATTTCAGACTTAGGAGAAGGATTTAGAGAGAAATATCAGGCTGGAAGATTTTTGGGAATTTTCCGAACTTAAAAATTATTTTTCAAGGCATTTGGATGCTATTTATAGGCCTAAACTAGGGAAACCTTCAGATTTTCTAATTTTTTATTAGTCCTTAGTTATTAGTCCCTTTATTCTTAACTTGCTAAACAAGTAAGTGCACTAATTACTAATCTGAAGATTCTTAGCTAGACAATTTCTATACTACCCTTACTTGCCTTCCTTAATTACTAATCTGAAGATTCTTGCCCTTTTCTATGTCCATTTTACCCTTGCTAACAATTAGAATTACTGCATACCCTCCTCTCTTGTCTTATGTCCAAACTATCCTTAATTACTATAATTAGCCTACTGAAATTAACAATCAGCTATAACCAAATACCTAAAGTTATGCTAAAAGAAAATTCAAAATTAAACTAAAAGTATGACAGAGTCTAACTTAAACTGAGGAATATATTCTAATATCAATCAAATCCAATTAAAAAGGAATAATGGTAAGCTAAACATAGGGAACTAATATTATTACTCTAAATTGACGAAAATCAAAACAAGAAATCCTCGTAGAATCCAGAAGTAACAAAGTACTAAATTTAACCGACTTAAACGAATTAGGCAGATTAATCTGATACTAACACCTAATTATACTAGCAGTGAAATGAATGACTTAGATAAACCAAAAACTAATCTATGATCGAACTAACATAGGTAAATCATAAGAACAACCAAAAGACTCAGAACTATTTATAATAACAAAGAAAAAAGAAAAATCAAGGAAAAAGTGAGAAATTGGAAACTTAATGTTGATTCTTCCAAACAGTCATCGAGTTTGATGTTAAATTGATTTATGTGTTTGTGAAACACATAGCATCAATTGAAAAGAAAACTCGACGCCTAGAATTTTCTGAAATAGGCCCGAACCCTAGATGTGAATTTTGAGGTGGCTGGTTTAAATTTGAGGGGAAACAACCTCATATTCAATATATGGGAGGTCACTAGACTGCCTGGTATCGATTTGGACTCGTTTGATTGAGTTTTTGTTTGGGACAGAATTTTTAATTTAAGATTCGAACAATTGGGTGAGGATTTGAAAGAAACTAGGGTTGGATTCATAATGGGGAGGTTGAGATGAGGTAGTGGTGTTAATTTGGGGTTGATTAGAGTTACGTCGACATTGGTGGCGATTTCCGGCCGGCGGCGCTGGGCGGAGAGACGGTGGAGAAGGGTGAAATTAGGGCGACCGGCGGAGAGAGGGTGATGTACGAGGAAGGAGGCTTTTTTTTTTAGGATTTTTTTAATTTTCAGACATATTTATCAAATTGGAATATCAATTTTGGACCGTTTGATCAAGGAAAATTGATGGCCTGGATCAACTTGATGCAAACGACGTCGTTTAGACGTCTTGGACAGACTGGGTCGGAAATCTTTTGGGCCTAGATTGGGTCTTGGAGCTGGGTTGCACATGGTTCTAAAGATTCAATCTCAAAGCGGTACTAAAGATTAGGATTAAATGAGGTTTGGGCTGGATTTGTTTGTGGAAATGGCCCAAACGTAGCCAGCCTTCGAATTTGTATATTTCTTATATATATTTTTTTAGATTTTCAGTATTTATTATGTACATTAAAAAAACAAATAAAAAAATATAAAATTATGCTAGTTAATTCCAAGAAATTACCAATTCCTAATTTTAAAGGAAAAACTAAACTAAAAAAATTTTAAAAAAATGTAGAATTAAAATGGTAAAAGGACTATTATTATTATTATTATTTCCTTTATATGTTATTCTAAACAAACTAATCCCTAATTAATACTAACATTGAAATTAAAACCTAGATGCAAATGCGTATTTTTTTTATATTTTTGTGAATTAAATTGCACAGATAAAAATGCAAACAATTAATTCCTAAAATTTAAATAATTAAGGAAAAATTCTAATTTTAATAAATTTATAGGAGTAAATTAAGCTTAGCAAAAATCACGTACTCACAAACACAATGAAAAATTGCAGAGAAACCTCAAGTTTACTATCATAATGATGATTATCTTGTCATCCGATTCAAAAGCTTAGAAGACAAAAAAAAGGTACTGCTATGAGGCACAAATACAATCAACAATAAACCTGTGATAATGAAGGAATGGTCGGCAGACTTTAATTTGTAATGACTCGGCCGGTCATTTTTGAAATTTACGCCCTGATCCCCAATTTAACTGTTCCCCTAAGTTTATTTCTGCTATTGTAGTTTGCCGGGAGGTTCGGTTCTAGAATTTGGAGTGTTTTGGGATACTTAGTCCCTAAATGAGCGCTTTATAGTTGAAAAATGGCCCGTATTCGGAACAGTATTAAGACGACCTCAGAATGGAAATCCGATGGTTCCATTAGCTCTGTTAGGTGATTTCGTGGTTGGGAGCACACTCGGAATGTATTTTGGAGGCCTGTAGCTCAATTATGCTTGAATTGGCGAAATTAGTATTTTGGCGATTTTCGGTTGATAGGTGAGATTTTGATCCGGGAGTCGGAATAGAATTCAGAGAGTTGATGTAGCTTTGTTAGGTGATTTTGGACTTGTCTGCAAATTTACAGGTCATTCGGACATCGTTTGGTCGAGTTTTGATAGCATGTAGGTTTCGGAAGTTTTGGATGAAACTTAGGCTTGAATTCGCTTTGATTTGGTGATTTCCGTGTTTAAGGGCATGTTTTTGTGATTGGAACAAGTTTGTGTCATGTTTTGGAGTAGGTTGGTGGTTTTCGTTAGGGTCCCGGGGGCCTCGGGATGAATCCGGGGGTCCAAACGGACCATTTTGTGCCAAAAGGCACTGCTGATCTGCTGCAATAAAAGAGCAGATATTTTGTTCTTCGCGATCGCGAAGTGTTTCATGCGATCGCGTAAGAGGAAGTTGGTGTGCATCACGATCGTGAGGGACCATCTGCGATCGCGTAAGGTAATGTCTGGAAGCAATGCGATCGCGCAACCGGTGTCGAGATCGCGTAAGGTCGAGTCTGGAAGCTATGCGATCGCGGAGCGAATGTTGCGATCGCGTAGAGGTGAAAAGTTGGTCATTACGATCGCGGGCCAAGGGATGCGATCGCGTAGAAGGAAAATCAGCCGCCCAAATTTTGAACATCGCGATCGAGAGCCAAAGGCTGCGATCGCATAGAGATAAAGACCTACCAGAAATATTAAAAATCAGAACAGTTCATCCGCGACCCATTTACACAAAACCTCCGTTTTTGAGTTCTTAGAGAGCTAATTGACGGGAATTGAAGGGGATTTCACCGGGTAATCATCGAAGGTAAGTTTTATGGTCCAAATACGTGATTTTATTTTAGAATCTTCAATTATTTCACTTAAAATGGGAGAATTAATGAGGGGTTTTTTCCCTAAGCCTGGGTTAAGGTAAATCGTTGATTTGAATGGGCAAACGGAGTCCGACTTTGGTAAACTTTATATGTATGGACTCGTGTTGAGATATGAAATCCAAAAATGTAACTTTCATAATTATTCGATAAGCGTATCGAAAGTCGAGTTTTGGCAACTTCGTGGTTTTTGGTGTAATTCGAGTTGTTTCGATTGGGTAATGCCCTTTTGGCCTATTTTGATGTATTTTTATTGATTTTGATCAGATTCTAAACCTGTGGATGTCGATACTCGTGGCAAGAAAGTCGTTCCTTAGCGGTTTCGTACCGGAATTGAGGTAAGTGACTTGTCTAACCTTGTGTGGGGGAACCTTCTCCCCTAGGACATTATGTGTTGATTTAATTGCCTAGTACGCGAGGTGACGGGTGTGTACTTGCGCAGATTGTTGAAAAAACCACCTTACTTGAACTTTTCAAATCGTGATATCCTTGTTATTTAATTGTTTCAATTGTGAGATTTATCTAGTGTGAGTTAGAGAAGCGTGATTAGATAGGATTATCTGTCTAAGTGCCTTACTTGTCTTAATTGAATATTCCTGGAACTTGCTGATATTGGTTTAGGTGTAAATTGTAGCTATGTATTTCATATTTCTCTGTGTTTTCCTCTTATTGTTTGTGTTTGTGTTTGTGGACTGCGGGTTCAATTCCCGGAGATCCAAGGGCTGCGGGTTCAATTCCCGGAGACCCGGAGTTATTGAGATGCGGACTGCGGGTTCAATTCCCGGAGATCCTGATATATTGAGACACAGACTGCATGTTCAATTCCCAAAGATCCGAGGGCTACGGGTTTGATTCCCGGAGACCCAGAGATACTGGTGTATGGACTGTGGGTTCATTTCCCGGAGATCCTGAGTTGATGAATATAGAGAGGGACTGCGGGTTTAATTCCCGGAGATCCTGGACTTGTTGATTTGTATTTTTGTTGTGTTTGTTACTCTTGTTAGCTTAATTGTAGACGGTTGTAGTATTTACTTTATTGCTGTTATTTCGGTCTTATTCTTATTCGAACTGCTCGATATTATTATTATCATTATGTTATTATTTCTCGGTAGGGCCCTGACCTTCCTCGTCACTACTCCATCAAGGTTAGGCTTGGCATTTACTGAGTACCGCCGTGGTGTACTCATACTACTCTTTTGCACACTTTTGTTGTACAGATCCAGGTACATCAGATCAGGCACATTACAGGTAATTTAGGAGCACTTTCAGGAGACTTGAGGTATGATCTGCTACGTCCGCGGATCTAGAGAGTCCCCTTCTATTCTCATTAGTGATATCAGTTACTTCCCTTATTTCCGTTGTATAGACATTGTTGATATATAGAGCCACAGTTGTACTCTTCTTAGTTTGTGTTTCCCGTGGGTTTCCGGGTCTTGGTAGTATGTTTCCTAGTGGTATTTGGCAAAGTATATGTGCCTAGCGGCACTTATTACGTTTCATTTATATTATTCCGCTGTTATCTTATCTTTTATTCATGAAATTATATATTCCGCATCGTGTTGGGCTTACCTCGTCGCAAAGACTAGGTGCCGTCATGACAGGTTCACAATTGGTGAACTAGGGTCATGACAAATTTTCAGAATGAAGTGCTCATAACCATACGAATTTGAGTGAGGTTTCCTAAACTTCCTCTAAGCTTCTAGGGTATGAAGTCACTAAGTAAAATCAGCAGTGGATTAGGTACCCCTGGTTATGTAGATAAGTGCACCACTAATATTGCACGCATATCATATGTAAGGGTCCTTATTAAAGTCAATATTACTAGACCACTTCCTAAGAGCATAGTTATACAGGACCCTAAGAGAGGGGTATTTGACCAGGAACTGCAATATGAATGGTAGCCTGAGTATTGTGCATCATGTCTGCAAATAGGCCACAAATACAAGAGTACAAATGTGCAAAAGCATCCAGTACAAGGCCAAAGAGGAAAAAGAGTAAAATCTATGCAACTCTGGAGGAGAACTGATCAAATGAAGATAAGTGACAAAAAGAATGAATAAATACATAAAACAAATGGGCAAGCAAATGGCGGAAAAGATGATGTGAACAAGGAACAGGCTAATGCAACAGTACCACAAGCAGAAGGATGAACAATGGTGAAAACAAAATCAGCTAACAAAATGGCCGAAAATGGAGGTAACACAGATAGAAAGGTAAATACAACAAATGGCTTTAGCTCATTAGCATTGTGGTCTGATGAAGGCCAAGTCATGGGATTACAACAAGATAAACAGAGTGAGAAGGCACAGAGTAGCCAAGGGGTTAAAGGTAGCCAAGACCATTTTCCTCCATTACTAAGATGAAAGTCATCACTTGGAGTGTGAGGGGGTTAACAAGGTGTATAAGCAAAAGGAGTTAAGCAAGTTTATCAAGGTAAATAAAGTAAATATCATAGCTATTATCGAACATAGAGTAAAGGAATGTAAATATAGGCTAGTGATAAACAAAATAGTACATACATAGTAAGGGATCTCAAACACTTGTTTGAATAATAAGGGGATAATATGGCTACTATGGATCCAAAGGTTTCTATAGTGAATAAATCAATATACATAGTCAATACATACACGCTAAAATTAATGTGCTGCCAATGCAATGACCTATCATTTTACTGTTGTATATGGCCTCCACACAATGCAGGATAGAAAAAAATTATGGAGGAAGATTTGAGAGATAGAAAGAAGGAAACACGAACTATGGCTAGTAATGGGTGACTTCAATGCTAATAAGGAATTTTAGAGATTTTGTAGAAAATACTGATATGAATGAACTAAAAGTAATAGGAAGGTCATTTACAAGAACAAATAGTCATGTCTTTAGCAAAATTGACAGGGCACTAATAAATGGAGAGTGGATGAACAAGATGCCTTAGTCTAGTTGCTTCCTTTTGTTGACATTCCAATTCAATACATAAGGGAGAGTGATCAGAGAAATATGAGTCTAGAACAGGATACATGAAAAAAGTCTAGCTGAAGCTAAAACATATAAAACAAGAAATGAAGGGCCTAACTGCAAAGGAGTATTCTAGGATTGGTGACAAAATTAAAGGCATCAAAAATGTGTTTCAAACAATACAACAACAAATGAGAACTGCTAGTCAGGATTCCTATCATTTTGAAGTGGAAAAAGAGCTAAGATTGCAGCTGGATAAATGGGATGGTAGAGAAAAGCATTTATAAACAGAAGTCTGCAGTCCAATGGCTCAATCTAGGAGACTCTAACTCAGCTTATTTTTTTTGCTAGCATAAAGAACAGGAGAGCTCAGAATCAGAACAAAGCACTTACAAATGTAGTATGAGATATTGTCCAAACAGAGAAAATAGAATAGGAGATACTAAACTTCTACCAGGCATTACTGGGGGATGCAAATCCTATACTACCTACTATAAATTTAAATGATATGAGGAAGGGAATTGTGCTTTCAAGGAAGCAACAAATATAGCTTATCCAACTATTTAGTGAAGAAGAAGTGTGGCAAGCACTTTAGAGGATAGATGATAATAAAGCTTCAGGGATAGATGGATTCAATTCAATATTCTTCTAAAAAGCATGGGCCACGATTAAAGAAGATGTAACTGAAGCTCTTCTGGAGGTTTTTGACACTCAAAAGCTTTATCAACCAATAAAATGTATAACTATTAACGCTGGTGCCTAAGATTAAGAACCCTACATCAGTAAAACAATATAGACCTATTTCTTGCTGCTCCACATTATACAAAATCGTATCCAAAATGCTTACTAGTAGACTACAGGGAGTCATGGATAGCATCATTGATAAGAGTCAAGCTGCATTTGTTAACTAAGTGTCCCCTTCTCTGCTAATAGAGGACTAAGGCAAGGTGATCCCTTCTCACCTTTCTTATTTGTGATAGCCATGGAATACCTTAGCAGATCATTATAGACTTTTGGCAGGGAATCCATATGTTAACTATCATCCTAGATGTGATAAGCTAGATATATTACAACTGGGGTTTGAAGATGATTTGATATTGTTTTGTAGAGGGGATGCAGTGTCTACTCAACTGTTATATAAACAATTCCAGCAATTCTTTGTGGCTTCTGGATTAATTGCAAATCAAGGGAAGAGTGTTTTAGATTTGGGAGGAGTACACCAGGGCTATCCTAAATGGCTATTCACATTATATCTTGCAGTATATGATAGACTCTACACTAAGATGATATTGAAGAAATGAAAAATGGGGTATGACACAACATGTACACTATGTGACAGTGAGGAAGAAGATATTCATTATTTGCTCTTTAAATGTTCTGCTACTTCTCAAGTATGGCAATAAATACTGGACTGGTGGGAAATTCAGAGACAAGCTATGGGATGGAAGGAAGAAATTGAATGGGCTGAAAAAAATGAATCTGCCAATAGTGCACAAGCATAAATATATTGCATGGCCCTAGCAAGTAGTGTACACTATGTGTGGTTAGATAGGAATACACTGCAAAGGAAGAAGGGGGAAGAAATTGATGCAAGTGTTAAAGCAACTAGATTATAGTCCTAGCTAGAGGGATTAGAGGATATAGCATAATGTATAGCTTTTATTTTTTGTATGCTTAGAAGAAGTTGAAGTATACTGAAGTTGGGGCTTATGTCCAACTCAAGAGGTTTTGAAACAAACTGTAAATAATTCCCTGGTAATGCAAAACTCCTAATTACCAACACAAAGAAATCCACAAAATATAACCTAATGCCAATTTGATAATATTCAACTCCATTTATTCTTTTTGCTACAAAATTGACACAAAATTAAGATGTGCATTAATAAAAATTACAGGAAAAATTCTGGATACTACTCACTGAGGAATTTTTTTTTACCCTTTTACTTTCCTCATCAAGTCATTTCCAAATTATTCTCACAAAACAAAAATAGAAACAAAATTACAAAAGATAGGTAAAAAATAAAATCATCTAATTTGGCGAAGAACTCACAACGATTTCCGGGAAAATCACGTGACTTCTCCTGGATGATAATCAAACGCATAAAAT
Source organism: Nicotiana noctiflora (assembly GCA_032618575.1). Classification (NCBI taxonomy): domain Eukaryota; kingdom Viridiplantae; phylum Streptophyta; class Magnoliopsida; order Solanales; family Solanaceae; genus Nicotiana; species Nicotiana noctiflora. The sequence continues at coordinate 105,553 of JASVEL010012519.1, forward strand.
AACTATTTAATATATGCGTCCGAGTGATTAATACGAGGGCCAGTGGTGGAGCCACGTGCAACATAGGTTGGTTGACCGACACCCTTTCGCCGGAAAATTACACTGTATAACTCGATTATTTTTAAAAAAATATATTTATATACTATATAATAACACCCCTTGACTGCTTGGTGAGTTTATTTCTGTATATTTTCACTTCCCTCATGAAAATTCTGGCTCTGCCACTGACAATAGCGTCCCTATTCAGTAACTGCAGGTTGACCTTGACCTTGTCTTGCTTTAAGAACAAGTTCTTCAGTAGTTGTCCCAATAATCTCATTAGCCCTTTTAAGACCAATACAAAAATACCTTCCAATTTCATCCTTTGAAACAATTCCTAATTTCTCTAACTTCTGAACTGCATCATCTACATCAAAATTACAGCTTATTCCAAATCTTTCTTTGATTAATTCCTCACATCTTTGATCAAGATCCAATAATGTAGCTTTCCCTTGTTCCATTAATATAAAATATGAAATAATTACTTCTTTAACTTCTTGTTGTATCACGTCATCACACAAATGTAGAAGTGTACCACGTCCACTGTCTAATTGTTTATCATACATTGATTGTGTGATCAAATTCTGGTACTGAGCCATATTCTGTTGAAATGTGAAGTAAATTTTTGCACAATAGCCAATTATTGTGGATAAAATTGCAAAAAGAACCCATAAATCAGCTTCTGGCATGTCAAGAGAGGTCACAACTGCAAAAAGACCAACAATTGCAGATGCAATAAATTGAACCCAATCCATTGGTGTTAAACTTGGATTCTTTTTCTCAGGCAAAACAATTTCTAAATCAGCCATTGGAATATTTTTCAAATGCTTCACATAAATTCCTCTATCGTGTTTTTCTTCGTCTTCACTAGCTCGTCTGTACACCACAATTATCCTTTCAAATGTTGGTTCTTGAATTGTAATTTTTCCCAGTACATTTGGGACAGTAAGTTCCATATTCTGGATTCGAATTCGTTCAACGTAAAAATCTTGTTCTTCTTCAGAAGGGATTCTTTTCTTCAGAGGCTTTTTTTTCTTATTAATTTTTCTTCGAAAATACTTATCTCCCCCCGTTTTTTTCAATAGCCATTTCCAAGTACGTGTAATAATCATGTCAATTTTTTCCATAATAAACCAATCCGTCGTCCTGTCAATTCCAATGCCACGACGAAAAATTACATACTTATCAGCAAACTCTGGTAGTTTTTCATCGCGATGGTGGTTCGCGAAATACTTAGACAATAACTTAGTATCAAGCTTAGATTCATCAACCGTTATTGGTAGATTTAACAAATATTGACCTGAATTCGCAATTTCTAGCTCTTCATCTGTCGCGATTTTGAAGTTGCTCTTGTCCATAATTTGAAATAAATATCTCAAGAAATTTTGTTCAAGTACGTCGATATCTTCATCTGATAATTTTTGTTGCTCGAGATTTTGAGCACCATGAACAGGATCAAATAACGCGTATAATTGCATTAAATCTTCAAATTGTATAAGGTACCACGCGCGAATTGTGTACTCAACCCTTTTGCATAGCTTGAGAAATTCATCGCGATCTGAATCCTGTTCGATTAAATTGGCTAATGTCATAATTAGCCTGGATTTAAGAACGGGAATAACAGATTCACGTTCTAATCGTATCACTTCCTTCTTCTTCTCTTTTTTCTTCGTAGTATCCATTGTTCTATTCGAAGCTCAGAGTCAAAAGCGAAATTCTGAAATAATGGTATTTTACGAGGCAGAATGTTACATTTTAATTTCTTACTTATAAAGCTACAAAGGAAGGTGATATTACACTCAATTGTAGGGAGAAAAGGACGGTAACTAAATTTGCATAATTTAAGAATTATTGAATGGATGAAAGGTACTAAGTAACTGCTAATTGTACTGTTTTTCTCTAAATGTTGCTCTAATTGCCATTGTTTTGCTTGTGGGAATATGGTTTTTAAGGTATTTTTGACGTGTGTTTTTATTTTACATATTTGACTCGTTAAACTCGCAGAAAGTTACTGATCTTTTTACGTATGTAACTAAATATACCTAACACTAAAACTAACTTCACTACAAGAATTCTCCACTACAAGAAGTCTAAAGTTTTATTATTTCTTTTCCTTCCCTTCATTTTTCAGGTCAAAAGAATTTTAAATAGAAAAGAATTAATTGAAACAAAAATACAAGGAAAAAAACATATGCCTACTAAACTGAATGATCTACATCAAATTATGGAAATATATATAATTTGAACCATAACCATAACCAACATCATCAGGCTTTTTGAGATCGATCTGTAACCATAAATAGGGGTGTTAAATGGGTGGATTGACCCGATTTTGAGCGGATCAAAGTTGGTTGAGTCAATAATTGGGCAGGTCCATGACCCGCCCAAAAATAACTTGGGCTGGGATGGGCTGGGCCATGTTGAGGTAAATTTGGGTCATCTCCCAACACACCCAACTCTTATATTGTTTTCTAATGAATTGTTTCAATTATCAATAAACACTTTTTTTTTTTGTTATGGTCATATCAAACAAATATTATAGCAAAGTTACTTACGGATTAATTTGGGCTAAAGATCAGTCCAACTTTAGATGAGCTGAATGGGTTGGGTCAAGATGGGTCGATATCACGACCCAAATTCCATTATAGATCGTGATGGTGCCCAATACCGTTGTTAGGCAAGCCAATCCTAGTCAACTAGTGAGTTCTCATTTATTTTACCGAAACAATCCCAACATTTCTTCTTGATCTTAAACTTTTAGACAGTCAAAATTAAAGAGTTCATAATAACAGAAATACATCCCAAAACAATAGTCTACAAAGTGCATGCCAGGAACTAACTAGTGTCACAAGTACAAGGGCAACTAGTAGAATGTACAAAAATATCACTATTCTACTGCCTAAAATGTAATAGACAGTAAATAGCAATACATAAAAAAGAGACAAGGCATGTTGAACGGCTCAGAAGTGGCAGCTCACCGTGAGATCTCGATCAAGAATCAGGAATGCGCGTTAGATGGGAAGCTAGATGCACCTGCCTCAGATCCTGTGCAATTAAGTACAAAAGCATAGTATGAGTGAATAAATAACATATATCCAGCAGATATCAAGTCTAACCTCGAAAAGTAGTAACGAGGGATAGACTTGATACTTACTAAGGTTAATATAAATAATATTTAAGTGTTACGCTAGCATGGATAGTATGAAGATAATGACAGTCCCAAAACAAGGAGAAATATGATATATTCCTTCTTAGCAATATATCAATTTTAGTCATGTCATGAAATAAGTACATTTCAAAGCATTTAAGCAAAGTATATCACGGAAGCATTCCACATAAATAACATGCGCATATTATGCCGAGGTCGTATGACCAGGTTCGATATAATGATAAATGTGCACTGCCAGAGGATCAAATGACGCGAGCCATAGATGCATCTATTTCTACCGAGGCGATCGGTCTGATCCACAAATAGCAATTTATTATCAAGCAAGCATACACTGCTAATTTATAGTAAAATAAATTCATACAAGTTCTCAAGTAAGTGAGCATATCCGTATATATTTATTTCCTAATTTCGGGCATGGCCGAAGTGGTCTTAGTAGCAAGCAAGGATGTAAGCATTTGCAAGTATGGCATGAACAGGTCCTAAACTACCCGGACCATTACCATAATAGTAGCTACGTACGAACTCTCTCCACCACGTACATATGTAGCTCCCCACAAATAGTCACATACATTTATTTAATTCACCTACAGAGTTATTTTCCTCTTACAAGGTTACAAAGGAGACTCACATTGCTCCAAAGCTTACTTCAAATTTCAAGAACGCGCTGAAACCCTCAATACGGAGCCAAACGATCCAAAACTATTCAAACGTGGTAAGCACTAATCAATACAAGCTCAAGAGTTCATATTCTAACTATTAAATTAATATTTTCGCCCTAAATGCAAGGTTCCTAATATTCAATCCTGGACCCATGTGCCCGGATTCCGAAATTGTTTGAATAAAGTTATTACCCATTACATAAGGATCAAGAATATATGATTTTTACTTCATATCATAACGAGTTTCGTGGTTAAATATTATTTTTATTAAAACACTAGGTTTTACTCTAAACCCACAATTTTCACTAATATACATGGAGTAATCTACCCCAAAAATATGTATTAAATCCACATTAAGTAGAAATAACTTACCTCACAATGCTAGGCTAAAATCTCCCCTTTGAAAGCTCCATCACCCAAGAAATGAATGAAATGTGTCAAAACTGATAAATTTCTCGTATTAAATGAAGGCACTGCCTTCAGCGGTTACTGCACCTGCGGTTAGGGGACCGCATCTGTGGTCTTGCTTCTGCGAGGGAACATTCGCATCTACGGAATTTGGCCGGGCTAGCTAGGGCCGCATCTACAATCTGGGGGTGGCTTCTGTGAAAGAAGAGTCGTATCTGCGGTTCCTTGGCTCCTCCCCTTGGGCCGCATCTGCGATTAGTGGGCCGCTTCTGCGATCTCGCATTTGCGACTAGCCAACCGCAGGTTCGCTTATGACGGAACTAGAGCTTCAGCTCCTTCTAAATTTTTCTAACTTAACTCGAGCCTCATCCGATTGATGCTCGGGGCCCCCAAGGCCCCGCCCAAAGTTACCGGCAAGTTTGAAATCACAAAACAGACTCGGTTGAACCCTCAGAACGACCAAAACAATGCTAAATCTAAGAATCACCCCCTAAAACCATTTGAATCAAACATATGAACTTCAAGTTCTTCAATTCACATCCAATGTATACCAAATTTTGAGTACAAGTCTTAAAAGACAATGCAGAACTATTCTCTGTCTCAGAATTTTGTTCAGACCTCGATATCATAAAAACCCACTCCAAACCAAATTTATAGAACATCAAAATCCTTAAGGAATCAACTTTGACTATTTGACGCCAAAGAGCTCCCGAGTCATCCAAAACCTGATTCGGACGTATGCCCATGTCCAAACTAATCATACGAATCTATTGGAACCTTCGAATCCCGATTCCAAGGTCGTTTACTCAAAACTTTAACCGAAGTCAAATTTGGCCTTTTAAGCCAACCTTAAGGAACTAAGTGTTCCGGTTTCAACCCAAACTCTTCCAAATCCCGAACCAACCATCCCCGGAAGTCATAAATTAGCAAAATCAAGTACGAGAAGTCTTATTTAGGGGAACATGGTTGTAGAAAGAAAAAACGACCAATCGGGTCATTACATTCTCCACCTCATAAATGAACATTCGTCCTCAAACGGGTTTAGATTCATACCTGAAGTGCTAAATAAGCGTGGATATCTGCTACGCATGTCCTCCTCGGACTCCCAGGCCGCTTCCTCGACTGGTTGGCCCCTCCACTGGACCTTTACCGTAAAAATCCTCTTGGATCTCAATTGAAAATCATGTCTATCAACAATGGAAACTGGCTCCTTCTCATAACCTTAGCTTTCCTTTATCTGAATAGTACTGAAGTCTAACACATGAGAAAAGTCGGCGTGATAACTCCGAACCACAAATACGTAAAAAATTGGATGAACTCCCTATATGATGGGTGGTAAGCCAAGCTCATAGGCAAGTTTCCCAAATCGCCTCAACACCTCAAATGAGCCTATAAACCTGGGGCTCAACATGTCCTTCTTTCTAAATCTCATAATACCTTTCACTGGTGAAACTTTCAAGAGGACTTTCTCACTGACTATGAATAATACATACCGCTCCTTTTGATCTACATATCTCTTCTGTCTGGAGTGAGCTGTGTGACGTCTTTCCTGAGTCAACTTTACCTTTTCCAAGGCATCTTTCACCCAATCTGTACCATACAACTCAGCCTCACCATGCTCAAACCACCGGATAAGAGAACGATATCACTGACTATATAAAGCCTAAAATGGAGCCATCTCGATACTAGATTGATAACTATTGTTATAAGCAAACTCGTATAAAGGCAAGAACTAATCCCACTGCCCTCCAAATTCAATCAAACATACTCTAAGCATGTCCTCCAGAATTTGAACTGTCCACTCTGATTGCCTATCGGTCTGCGGGTGAAATGTTGTGCTAACCAAAATAGGGGTCCTCAACTCACTCTATATGGCCCTCCAAAAATGGGAAGTGAACTGAGGGCCTCTATCTGATGTGATGGAAACAGGCGCACCGTGCAACGAACTATCTCCCGAATGTAGATCTGAGGCAACCTCTCTAAATTATAAGTAGTCACATCCGAAATAAATTGTACCTACTTGGTCAACCTGTTGACAATGACCTAAACTGCATCAAAGTTCCGCAACGACGGCGACAACCCAACTACGAAGTCCAGAGTAATGCACTGCCACTTCTACTTAGGTATAGGCATCTGCTGAAGTAGGCCACCTGGCCTCTGGTGCTTATACTTAACCTGCTGGTAATTCAAAGACATAGCCACATACTCAACTATGTCTTTCTTCATCCACCACCACAATAATGTTGTCTCAGGTCACGATACATCTTCATAGAACTTGGATAAATGGAATACCGTGAACTGTATGCCTCTTCTAGAATCCTCTCCCTCAAGCCATCGACATTAGGAACTCATAGGCGAACCTGAGACGCAGAACACCATCCTCACCAATAGAAACCTCATTGGCACTACCTTGTAGCACCGTCTCTCTGAGAACTGCCAAATGTGATCATGGACCTGTCAAGCCTTGATCTATCCCAATAATGAAGACTGAGCAACAATACATGCAAAGACGCAGCTAGGCTCTGAAATGTCCAACCTCACAAGTCTGTTAGCCAAGGATTGAATGTTTAAAGCTAGTGGCCTCTTGTCTGCTAAAACAAATGTCAAGCTACCATAGTCTCTGCTTTACTTCTCAAGGCATCCGCAACCACGTTTGCCTTGCCCGAATGATAACGAATGGTAATGTCATAATCTTTTAGTAACTCAATCAATCTTTACTGCTAACTTTAGTTCATGCATAGGGTAATTCTTATTTTGAATCTTTAGCTGACATGAAGCATATTCAATAACTTGCCCCTCCTGCATCAATACACACCCCAAGCCAACGCGCGAAGTGTCACAATATATTGTATACACCTTTGAACTGGAAGGCAACACTAGAACTAGTGTCGTAGTCAAGGCCGTCTTGAGCTTCTGAAAGATCACCTAACAGTCATCAGACAAATGGAAAGGAACGCCCTTCTGCGTCAATCTAGTAAAAGATGATACAATGGATGAAATGCCCTGCACAAATTGGCGGTAATAACGTGCTAATCCCGGGAAACTCATGATCTCAGTCACTAAAGTAGGACGTGGCCAACTCTTAATTGCCTCAATCTTCTTGGGATCCACCTAAATACCCTCTCCTGATTCAATATGCCCCAAGAATACTACTGACTCTAGCCAAAACTCACACTTGGAGAACTTAGCATATAGCTTCCGTTGTCGCAAAGTCTGAAGCACTACTGTTAAATGCTGCTCGTGCTCCCTCAGGCTACATGTGTATATCAAGATGTCATCAATGAAGGCAGTAACAAAAGAATCAATATAAGACCTCAACACCCAGTTCATCAAGTCTATGAATACCACTGGAATTAGTCAAGCCAAAGGACATCATCAGAAACTCATAACGGTCATATCTAGTATGGAAAGCACTCTTCGGGACATCTGAGTCTCAAATCTTCAGCTGATGATACCCTAATCTCAAGTTGATCTTAGAGAACACCCTATCACCATGCAACTAGTCGAACAAATAATCAATGCGTGGCTACGAGTATTTTTTCTTGATGGTAGCCTTGTTCAACTGGAGGTAATCAATGCACTTCTACATAGTCCTATCCTTTTCTTCACAAACAACACTAGTGCACCCTAAGGTTACACACTTGATCTCACAAACCCCTTTGCTAATAAATCTTCAAGCTACTCCTTCAACTCCTTCAAATCTTTCGAATTCATACAGTATGGTAGGATAGATATAGGTTGGGTACCTGGATCCAAATCAATACAAAAATCAATATCACGATCTGATGGCATACCTAGAATGTCAGAAAGGAACACATTGATGAACTCCCGGACCACTGGAACCGAATCAATCATTGTAGACTCTACGATGGTGTCCCAAACATAAGATATTAAGCCAAACAACCCTTCTTGACCATATGTCGAGTCTCTAGAAAAGAGATAACCTGACTAGATTCACTAACTGAGGAACATTTCCACTCTAACCTTTGCAACTCTGGCATTGCTAACGTAACACTGTTGGCATGGCAATCTAGGACAGTGTGGTATGGGGATAACCAATCCATGCACAGGATGACCCCAAAGTCATCATATCAAGCAACAAGATGTCTGCACTAGTCTCGAAACTATAGAATGTGACCACACAGGATTAGTAGATTCACTCCACAACCACAGAAGTGCCCACAGGAGTGGACACATGAATATGAGTACACAAGGACTCACGAGGAATATCCAAAAAATGAACAGAAGAGATGATACGTATGAATAGGTATACCCTCGATCAAATAGCATTGAAACATCCCTACCGTAGATGGAAATAGTACTTGTGATAATGATTTCTGAGTCCATTGAATCAGGTCTAGCCAAAAAACAATAGAATATGGCTAGAGCGCCAGCTGGTTGGCTTCCACCTAACTGAGCAGTAGCTAGCTGACCTCTCTCTCCCTAGCCTTAACCTCTAGGATAGCCCCTACCAGTCTGTCCTCTGCCTCTAGGCGGCTGGATAGCCGATGCTGTAATATTAGGCTGCTGGTCCTACTGTACTGCCTTGCGCTGAAGTCATGGGCACTATCTCCTCATCTGACCTAGGTCACCACACTCAAAATAATCCCTCAATGTGGTGAATTTGTACCTTGATATATAACCATATGGCCAATAGAACCGCTGGAAGAAGCTTGAATAGCCGGTGGGTGGTATAAACTCTATGGTATAACAGTGAAGTAGGAGCAGGAAGTACCTTGGGGACCTGAATATCCACTGGAAAAACCATGGATAGTAGATAGGCGGTAAGAATACTCTGGTATGGAACTATAATAGAGGCATGGTGGAGCACCCCGAGAAGGTGGTGGTGTTGAATATGGGGGCTTACCAAGGTGACCCCTCCCAAAATGACCCTAGTCGGGATACCTCTAAACTCTCCAAAGAATCGTGCCCTCTTGTCCTGCTACATCTGCTCTCTACCTCTCGGACGATAGCTCTCAATCCTCCAAGCAATCTCCACTACCAGCTGATAAGAAGTCCCCATATCCACCCCTCGGGCCATGTTAGCCCTAATACAAGAATGCAACCCTGCAATAAACTTCTACACCCTCTCTGTGTTGGTAGGATGTATCATCAATACATGGCTGGATAACTCAGAAAACCTTACCTCATAATCGGTCACCGACATCTGATCCTGCTCAAGTTGCTCAAATTGATACCGCAGCTCTTCCCACTCGGAGGGTGGAATATACTTACCCAGGAAAAGTTGTGTGAATTGACTCCCAAGTAATGGGAGGAGCACCAGCTGGTCTGCCAAGAACATAAGACTGCCACCATGTACGGACCCTGCCCTCCAGCTGGAATGTACTAAAGTCAACCCCATGAGACTCTCATATCCTCATGTTGTGTAGTCTGTCCCTTCACTTATAAATGAAATCCTGTTTATCCTCATGACGCTCACCTTCAAATATAGGAAGGTGTAGCCTAGTCCATCTGTCCAATAACTTCTACAGATTGCCATCCGCAGCCAGTCTAGGCTCGGGTACCACTATGTTAACTAGCTAAGCCCGATTCACAAGTAGAGCACCCAGAGTCTGATACATCACAGCTACATGGCTAGGAGCCTGAGCAGTAGGGGATGTGCTCCCTCTCCCACCTGAGATATCGCTAGGTCTATTGGAAAAAAACTAGCATGAGTCATGGAATCCATGAACCACAACATACGGCCCATGAACTCCTGGAAACTCGGTGCTATCATAAAGTCCGCCGCGGTAGGCTTAGTGCCTTGCTCCTTAATGAAACGATCCCCCATAGGATCCACTAGTAGTACAGCTGGGCAAGTCTGAGACGCCCTCATCCCCTACCTCGAGTCGGTGCCCTCCCCTGACCCCTGCCTCGGCCTCTAGCAACGGACGTAGAAGCTCCTCCCTGGTTTGGAAAATTGCCATGCATGCCCTATCCATGTTTGAGAGAATACAAAAAGAAAACTTAGTATTCCATCAACTGCACGATAAACGATGAATAAAAAGTAGTTTCCTAACACTTTATAGCCTCTCGAAGATAAGTACAGACATGTTTGTACCGATCCGCAAGACTCTATTACGTTTTCCCAATACTTGTGAGACCTACATGAACCTATTGCTCTTATACCATGTTGTCATGACCTAAATTCCATTATAGGTTGTGACGGTGCCCAACACCTTTGTTTGGCCAGCCAACCCTAGTCAACTAATGAGTTCTCGTTTATTTTACTCAAAGAATCCCAAGATTTCTTCTTAATCTTAAACTTTTAGACAGTAAAAAATTAAAGAGTTCATAATAATAGAAATACATCCACAAATAATAGTCTACAAAGTGCGTTCCATGAACTAATGTCAATACTACTAGGACAACTAGTAGAATGTACAAAAATATCACTATCTTACTGCATGATATAATAGACAGTAAATAACAATACACAAAAGAAGAGACTCCAGCACGCTGTTGAACGGCTCAGAAGGAGCAGCTCACTGTGAGATCTGATCAAGAATCAGGAAAGTGCGCCGGATAGGTAGCTAGATGCACCTACCTGAGATCCTGTAAAGTTAATTACAGAAGCGTAGTATGAGTACATAAAATACATGTACCGAGCAAGTATCTAGTCTAACCTCGAAGAAGTAGTAACGAAGGGTCGACTTAACATTTACTAAGGTCAATATCAATAATATTTAAATGTTACGCTAGCATGAATAACATGAATATGATGACAGTCCCAAAACAATGAGAAATATGATATTCCTTCTTAGAAATATATTAATTTTAGTGATGTTATATAATAAGTACATTTCAAAGCATAAAAGCAGAGTACATCACGGAAGTATTCCATATAAATAACATGCATACATTATGCCAAGGTCGTACGGCCCGGCCCGGCCCGACATAATAATAAACTGTGCACTACTAGAGGGTCAAATGGCGCGAACCATAGATGCATCCATTTTTTTGAAGGCGATCAACAAAATCCACAAATAGAAATTTATTATTAAGCAAGCATACATTGCTCATTTATAGTCAAACAAATTCATACAAGTTCTCATGTAAGTGAGAATATCCGTCTATATTTATTTACAAATTTCTACCATGGTCTAAGTGATTTTAGTAGCAAGCAAAGACGTAAGCATTTGCAAGTATGTCATGATACGGGTCCTAAACTACCCAGACAATTAGCATACTCGTGGCTACGTATGGACTCTCGCCACCACGTACATATGTATCCCCCACTAATAGTCACATACAATTATTTAATTCATCTTGGGGTTATTTTCGTCTTATGAGGTTAGAAAGGAGACTCACCTTACTCCAAAGATTACTTCCAATTCCAAAAATGAGTTCAAACCCTCAATACAGAGCTAAACGATCCAAAACTATTCAAACGGGGTAACAACTAGTCAATATATTCTCAAGAGTTCTTATTCTAACAATTAAAATAATTTTTCGACCCTAAATGCAAGGTACCTAAAATTCATCCCCGAGGCCACATGCCCTGATTTCAATTTTTTTTAAATAAAGCTGTTACCCAAAACCTAAGGATGAAGAATATATAATTTTTACTTCATTCTATATCAAATTTCGTGGTTAAATCTTGTTTTTATCAAATACCTAGGATTTAATCTAAACCCACAATTTTCACTAATTTACATGGAGTAATCTACCCCTAAACTATGTATTAAACCCACATTAAGTAGAAATACCCTACCTCACAATACTAGGCTAAAATCTCCCATTTGATAGCACCTAAATCACCCAAGAAATGAATGAAATGTGTCAAAAATGATTCATTTCGTGTATTAAATGAAGGCACTACCTTCAACGATTACTGCACCTGCGGTTAGGGGACCGCATCTGTGGTCTTGCTTCTGCGGGGGAACATTCGCATCTGTGGAATTTGGCCGGGCTAGCTAGGGCCGCATCCACAGTTTGGGGGTGGCTTCTACGGAAGAAGAGCCGTATCTGTAGTTCCTTGGCTCCTCCCCTTGGGCCGCATCTGCGATTAGTGGGCCGCTTCTGCGATCTCGCATTTGCGACTAGCCAACCGCAGGTTCGCTTATGACGGAACTAGAGCTTCAGCTCCTTCTAAATTTTTCTAACTTAACTCGAGCCTCATCCGATTGATGCTCGGGGCCCCCAAAGCCACACCCAAAGTTACTGGTCAGTTTGAAATCATAAAACGGTCTCGTTGGAACCCTCGGAACGACTGAAACAATGCTTAATCTAGAATCACCCCTAAAACCAATTGAATCAAATATATGAACTTCAAGTTCTTCAATTCACATCCAATGTATACCAAATTTTTAGTACAAGTCTTAAATGACAATGCAAAACTATTGTCGGTCTTAGAATTTTGTTCAGAGCTCGATATCATAAAAACCCACTCCAAACCAAATTTATAGAACTTCAAAATCTTTAAGGAATCAACTTTGACTATTTGATGCCAAAAAGCTCTCGGGTCATCTAAAACCTGATTCGGACATATGCCCAAGTCTAAAGCCATCATACAAACTTGTTGGAACCTTCGAATCCGGATTCCAAGGTCGTTCACTCAGAACTTTAACCGAAGTCAAATTAGGCATTTTAAGCCAACCCTAAGGAACCAAGTGTTCTGGTTTCAAACCAAACTCTTCAGAATCCCGAACCAACCATCCCCATAAGTCATAAATTAGCAAAATCAAGTACGAGAAGTCTTATTTAGGGGAACATGGTTGTAGAAAGAAAAACTACCAATCGGGTCATTATATTCTCTACCTCTTAAATGAACATTCATCCTCAAACGGGTTTAGATTCATACCTGAACTGCAAAATAAGTGTGGATATCTGCATCGCATGTCCTCATCGGACTCCCACGTCGCTTCCTAGACTTGTTGGCCCCTCCATTGAACCTTTACCATAGAAATCCTCTAGGATCTCAATTGGCGATCATGTCTATCAACAAAGGCAACTGGCTCCTACTCATAACCCTAGCTCTCCTCTATCGGAATAGTACTGAAGTCTAACACATGAGACAAGTCGGCGTGATAACTCTAAAGCACAAATACGTAAAAAACTAGGTGAACCCCCTAAAAGATGGGTGGTAAACCAAGCTCATAGGCAAGTTCCCTAACTCGCCTCAACACCTTAAATGAGCCTATTAACCTGGGGCTCAACTTGTCTTTCTTTCTGAAATATCTTTCATCGATGAGACTTTCAAGAGGACCTTCTCACCAACTATGAATAATACATACCGCTCCTTTTCATCTACATAACTCTTCTGTCTGGAGTGAGCTGTGAGAAGTCTTTCCTGAGTCAACTTTACCTTTACCAAGGCATCTTTCACCAAATCTGTACCATACAACTCAAACTCACCATGCTCAAACCACCTGATAAGAAAAACTATATCAATGACTATATAAAGCCTAAAATAGAGCCATCTCGATGCTGGATTGATAACTATTGCTATAAGGAAACTCGTCCAAGGGCAAGAACTGATCCCACTGCCTTCCAAAGTCAATCAAACATACTCTAAGCGTGTCCTCCAGAATTTGAACTATCGACTCTTATTGCCCATCGGTCTGTGGGTGAAATGTGGTGCTGAGCGAAATAGGGGTCCTCAACTCACTCTGTATTGCACTCCAGAAATGGGAACTGAACTGAGGGCCTCTATCTGATATGATGGAAACAGGCATACCGTGCAACGAACTATCTCCCGAATGTAGATCTGAGGCAACCTCTCTAAATTATAAGTAGTCACATCCCAAATAAATTGTACCTACTTGGTCAACCTATTGACAATGACCCAAACTGCATCAAAGTTTCGCAATGATGGCCGAAACCCAACTACAAAGTCTATAGAAATGCACTGCCACTTCCACTCAGGTATAGGCATCTGCTAAAGAAGGCCACCTAGCCTCTAGTGCTCATATTTAACCTGCTGGCAATTCAAACACATAGCCAGATACTCAACTATGTCTTTCTTCATCCACCACACAAATAATGTTGTCTCAGGTCGCGATACATCTTCATAGAACCTGGATAAATGGAATAACGTGAACTGTATGCCTCTTCTTGAATCCTCTCCATCAAGCCATCGACATTAGTAACACATAGGCGAACCTGAGTTGTAGAACACCATCCTCACTAATAGAAACCTCCTTGGCACTACCCTGTAGCACCGTCTCTCTGAGAACTACCAAATGCGGATCATGGAAATATCGAGCCTTGATCTATCCAAAAAATAAAGACTGAGAAACAATACATGCAAAGACGCAGTTGGGCTCTAAAATGTCCAACCTCACAAGTCTGTTAGCCAAGGAATGAATGTTTAAAGCTAGTGGCCTCTTCTCTGCTAAAATAATGTCAAGCTACCATACTCTCTGCTTTACTGCTCAAGGCATTCGCAACCATATTCGCCTTTCCCGGATGATAATGAATGGTGATCTAATAATCTTTTAGTAACTCAATCCATCTTTGCTGTCTCAAATTGCGATCCTTATGCTTTAAAAAATGCTATAAGTTGCGATGATCAGTATTAACCTCACATGACATCCCATACAGATAATGCCTTCATATCTTAACAGCATGAACAATTCCTGCTAACTTTAGTTCATGCATAGGGTAATTCTTTTCCTGAATCATTAGCTGACATGAAAAATATGCAATAACTTGCCCCCCCTACATCAATATACACCCCAAGCCAATGTACGAAGTGTCATAATATATTGTATACATCCCTGAATCAGAAGGCAATTGGCGCTGTAGTCAAGGCCGTCTTGAGCTTCTGAAAGTTCACCTCACAGTCATCGAACCAACGGAAAGGAGCACCCTTCTGGGTCAATCTAGTAAGCGGTGATGCAATGGATGAAATGCCCAGCACAAATTGGTGGTAATAACCTGCTAATCCTGGGAAACTCTTGATCTCAGTCACTGAAGTAGGACGTGGCCAACTCTTAATTGCCTCAATCTTCTTGGATCCACCTAAATACCCTCTCCTGATTCAATATGCCCCAAGAATGCTACTGACTCTAGCCAAAACTCACACTTGGAGAACTTAGCATATAGCTACAGATCTCGCAAAGTCTGAAGCACTACTCTTAAATTCTGCTCGTGCTCCCTCAGGATACATGAGTATATCAAGATGTCATTAATGAAGATAGTAACAAAAGAATCAATATAAGGCCTAAAGACCCAGTTCATCAAGTCTATAAATACCACTGGAATTAGTCAAGCCAAAGGACATCATCAGAAACTCATAAAGGTCATATCTAGTACGGAAAGCACTCTTCGGGACATATGAGTCTCGAATCTTCAGCTGATGATTCCCTAATCTCAAGTTGATTTTAGAGAACACCCTAGCACCATGCAAATGGTCGAACAAATAATCAATGCGCGGCTACGAGTATTTTTTTCTTGATGGTAGCCTTGATCAATTGGAGGTAATCAATGCACTTCTGCATAGTCCAATCCTTCTTCTTCACAAACAACACTGGTGCGCCCTAAGGTGATGTACTCGATCTCACAAACCCCTTTGCTAATAAATCCTCAAGCTACTCCTTCAACTCCTTCCTTTCTTTCGAAGTCATACGGTATGGTAGGATAGATATAGGTTGGGTACCTGGATCCAAATCAATACAAAAATCAATATCACAATCTGATGGCATACCTATAAGGTTAGAAAGTAACACATCGATGAACTCCCGGACCACTGGAACCGAATCAATCATCGTAAACTCTATGATTGTTTCCTAAACATAAGCTATTAAGCCAAACAAAAACCCTTCTCGACCATATGTCGAGTCTCTAAAAAAGAGATAACCCGACGAGATATACTAATTGAGGAACCATTCCACTCTAACGTTGGCAACTATGGCATTGCTAAAGTAACAGTCTTGGCATGGCAATCTAGGACAGTGTGGTGTGGGGATAATAATCTATGCCGAGGATGACCCATAGTCATCATATCAAGCAACAAGAGGTCTGCTATAGTCTGGAAACCATAGAATGTGACCACACATGATCAGTAGATCCAATCCACAACCACAGAATTGCCCACAAGAGTGGACACATGAACAAGAGTACCCAAGGACTCACGAGGAATATCAGAAAATTTAACAAACATAGATGATACATATGAATAGGTAGACCCTGGATCAAATATCATTGATGCATCCCTATCGTAGATGGAAATAATACCTGTGATAATGGTATATGAGGCCAATGCATCTGGTCTAGCCAAAAAACATAGAATCTGGCTAGAGCGCCGGCTGGCTGGCTTCCATCTAACTGAGCAGTAGCTAGCTAACCTCTCCCTGCCTAGCCTCTACCTCTAGGACGGCCCCTACCAGTCTGTCCTCTGCCCTGGGTGGCTGGATAGCCAGTACCGTAATCTTAGGCTAGTGGTCCTACTGCACTGCCTTGCACCGAAGTCGGGGGCACTATCCCCTCATGTGACCTAGGTCTCCGCACTCGAAATAATCCCTCAATATGGTGAATTTTTGCCTTGATATATAACCTTATGGCCTATAGAACAACTGGAAGAAGCCTGAATAGTCGGTGGGTGGTATAAACTCTCTGGTATAGCACTGAAGTAGGAGCAGGAAGTACTTTGGGGACCTGAATACCCACTGGAAGATCCATGGATAGTAGATGGGAGGTAATAATACTCTGGTATGGCGCTACAATAGAGGCATGCTGGAGCACCCTGAGAAGGTGGTGGTGTTGAATATGGGGCTCTACTGGGGTGACCCCTCCCAAAATGATCCTAGCTGGGGCACCTCTAAACTTTCCAAAGAATCGAGCCCTCTTGTCCTGCTACATCTGCTCTCTACCTCTCAGACGGTAGCTCTTTATCCTCCAAGCAATCTCCACTACCAGCTGATAAGAAGTCCCTATATCCACTCATCTGGCCATGTTGGCCCTAATACCAGAATGCAACCCAGCAATAAACTTCTGCACCCTCTCTGTGACGGCAGGAAGTATCATCAGCGCATGGCGGGATAACTCATAAAACTTTGCCTCACAGTCGGTCACCGGCATCTGACCATGCTTAAGTTGCTCAAATTGATACCGCAGCTCTTCCCACTTGGAGGGTAGAATATACCTATCTAGGAAAAGCTGTGTGAATTGACTCCAAGTAAAGGGAGGAGCACCAGCTTGTCTTCCAAGAACATATGACTACCACCATCTACGGACCCTGCCCTCCAGCTGGAATGCACTAAAGTCAACCCCATGTGACTCCAATATCCTCATGTTGTGCAGTCTGTCCCTTCACTTATAAATGAAATCCTAGACATCCTCATGATTCTCATCTTCGAATATAGGAGGGTGTAGCCTAGTCCATCTGTCCAATAACTTCTACAGATTGCCATCCGCAGCCGATCTAGGCTCGGGTACCACTATGTTAACTAGTTGAGCCCGATTCACGATTAGTGCACCCGGAGTCTGATACATTGCATCTACATGACTAGGAGCCTGAGCAGTAGGGGATGTGCACCCTCTCCCACCTAAGATATAGCTAGGTCTACTAGAAATGAACTAGCATGAGTCATGGAATCCATGAACCACAACATACGGCCCATCAACTCCTGGAAACCCGGTGCTGTCATAAAGTTCGTCGGGGTAGGCTATGCCACGAGCACCTCGCCCTTCTCCTTAATGATACGATCCCCCATAGGATCCACCAGTAGTACAGATGGGGAAACTCTAAGACATCCTCATCCCCTACCTCGAATCGGTGCCCTCCCTTAACCTCTGCCTCGGCCTCCAGCAACTGACGAAGAAGCTCGTCCCTGGTTTGGAACATTTTTCATGCACGTCATATCCATGTTTGAGAGAATACAAAAAGGAAACTTAGTATTTCATCAACTCCACTATAAAAGATGAATAAAAAGTAGTTTCTTAACACCTTATAGCCTCTCAAAAATAAGTACAGATGTGTTTGTACCGATCCACAAGACTCTATTACGTTTTCCCAATACTTGTGAGACCTACATGAACCTACTGCTCTGATACCATGTTGTCATGACCCAAATTCCATTATAGGTTGTGATGGTGCCCAACACCTTTGTTTGGCCAGCCAACCCTAGTCAACTAGTGAGTTCTCATTTATTTTACTGAAACAATCCCAACATTTCTTGTTAATCTTAAACTTTTAGACACTAAAAAATTTAAAAGTTCATAATAACAAAAATACATCCGCAAATAATAGTCTACAAAGTGCGTGCTAGGAACTAGTGTCAATAGTACTAGGGAAACTAGTAGAATATACAAAAACATCACTATCTTACTGCTTGATATAATAGACAGTAAATAACAATACACAAAAGAAGAGACTCCAGCATGATGTTGAACGGCTCAGAAGAAGCATCTGATCAAGAATCAAGAAAGCGCGCGCGGACGGGTAGCTAGATGCACCTGCTTGAGATCTTGTAAAGTTAAGTACAGAAGCGTAGTATGAGTACATAAAATACATGTACCCAGCAAGTATCCAGTCTAACCTCAAAGAAGTTGTAACGAAGGGTCGACTTAACATTTACTAAGGTCAATATCAGTTATATTTAAGTGTTACACTAGCATGAATAGTATGAATATGACGACAGTCCCAAAACAATGAGAAATATGATATTCCTTCTTAGAAATATATTAATTTCAGTCATGTTACATAATAAGTACATTTCAAAGCATATAAGCAGAGTACATCATGGAAGCATTCCATATAAATAACATACATACATTATGCCAGGGTCGTATCTCCCGGTCCGACACAATAATAAACTGTGCACTACCAGAGGGTCAAATGGCGCGAACCATAGATGCATCTATTTCTGTTGAGGCGATCAACACGATCCACAAATAGAAATTTATTATTAAGCAAACATACATTGCTCATTTATAATCAAATAAATTCATACAAGTTCTCAAGTAAGTGAGCATGTCTGTCTATATTTATTTACAAATTCTACCATGGTCTAAGTGTTTTTGTAGTAAGCAAGGACGTAAGAATTTGCAAGTATGTCATGATACGGGTCCTAAACTACCCAGACAATTAGCATACTCGTGGCTACGTATGGACTCTCGCCACCACGTACATATGTAGTCCCCACTGATAGTCACATATATTTATTTAATTCATCTATGGGTTATTTTCCTCTTATGATATTAGAAAGGAGACTCACCTTGCTCCAAACCTTACGTCCAATTCCAAAATGAGCTCAAACCCTCAATACAGAGCTAAACGATCCAAAACAATTCAAACGGGGTAAGAATTAGTCAATATATTCTCAAGAGTTCATCTTCTAACTATTAAAGTAATTTTCCAACCCTAAATGCAAGGTACCTAAAATTCATCCCCGGGCCCACATGCCCGGATTTAAAAAATATTTAAATAAAGTTGTTACCCAAAACCTAAGGATGAAGAATATATAATTTTTACTTCATTCCATAGCAATTTTCATGGTTAAATCTTGTTTTTATCAAAAACCTAGGATTTACTTTAAACCCACAATTTTCACTAATTTACATGGAGTAATCTACCCTAAACTATTTAAATTAAGTAGAAATAACTTACTTCACAATGCTAGGGTGGAATTCCCCCTTTGGAAGCTCCCAAACGCTCAATAAATGAATGAAATGTGTCAAAAATGACACATTTCCTGTATTAAATGAAGGCACTGTCTTCAGCGATTAACGCACTTGCAGTTAGGGGACTGCATCTGCAGTCTCGCTTCTGTAAGGAAACATATGCATCTGTGGAATTTGGCCGGCCTAGCTAGGGCTACATCTGTGGATTGGGGGCTGCATCTGCGGTTCTTGGGCTCCTCTCATTGGGCCGTATCTACGATTAGTCGGCCACTTTTGTGGTCACGCACCTGCGGCAGGCCAATCGCATGTGCGGTTATGACAGGACTGGAGCTTCAGCTCCTTCTAAAATTTCTAACTTAACTCGAGCCTTGTCCGATGACGCTCGGGGCCTCCAAGGCACTGCCCGGACATATCGACAAGTTGGAAATCATAAAACATACTTGCTCGGACCCTCGAGACACCCGACACAATGCTAAATCTAAGAATCACCCCTTAATACTAATTGAATCAAACTTATGAACTTCAAGTTCTTCAATTCAAATCCAATGTAACGAAACACACTTATACTACTCGGATTGACACCAAACTTTACATAAAAGTCTTACACGACAATGCAAAACTATTCCAGATATCAAAAGCCAAAATGCTCCCGGGTCATCCAAAAGCCGATCCGAACATATATTGTAATGACCCAACCGGTTGTTTTGAGTATAGCACTTCGTTTGGTAGTCTAAAGCCATGAAAAACTTCATTTATAGTATCATGACTTATACGCATTGTTGGAATTGAATTTCGGGAAGTCCGTAGTTGATTTGGAAAGAGAATTTTTATTTAAGAAGCTTAAAGTTGAAAGAATGAACTAGGATTGGAATTTTTAGTAAATGATCTTGGAATCAGGATCTGAATATTCCAGTAGGCTCTTACGATGATTGCAGACTTGGGCGTATGCCCGGATTGGGTTTTGGATAACCCGGGAACATTTTGGTGCCTATTGTGGAAGTTAGCATTTTGGAAGAAATTTCTTAAGTTTGGCTAGAAGTGCATTTCAGTGTTATCGATGTTCGTTTGGGAATTCGAGTCTGGAGTAGCTCCATATGGTGATTCTGTAGTTGGGAGCGCAATCGGAAGTAAATTCGGAGGTCCGTAGGTCATTTTGGATTCATTTGGCTAAAGATAGAAATTTGAAGGTTTTTGAGAAGTTTGATCGAGAGTTTGACTATTTGATACCGGGGTTGGATTATGATTTTGAATGTTGGAGTAAGTCTGTAATGTCGAATATGACTTGTGTGCAAAATTTGAAGTCAATCCGATGTGATTTGATAGGTTTAAACATCAAAAGTAGAAGTTTAAAATTCTAAAGTTCATAAAGTTTAGATTGGAGGTAAATTCGTGGTTTTAGCATTGTTTGATATGATTTGAGGCCTCTAGCAAGTCCGTAATGTGTTTTAGGACTGGTTGGTATGATTGGTTCGGTCCCGGGGACCTCAGGTGTGTTTCGGGTTGTATTTCGCTCTTATTTGATGTTTCACCATTGTTTCTTTGGAAATAAAGGGTACCATATTAAGCAAATGAGCTCCAAATTACGTTTTATTATACTATTGTATACATATCATAGTTACGGAGCCATAGCAAAAAGAATCGTCGAATTTGGAGATTGTATGAGGGAGTTATTTCCGTGTCAGAAAGAATTGCTGGTTTCTGGTATGAAGATTTGTTCTCACGAACGCGAGGGAGGTTCCGCAAACGTGAAGAAGGATTTTTGGGATGACCGGTCAATGCAAAAAATTACCCCTCGCGAAACGCGAAGGTGATGAAGGATAATCGCCTTGACAATGTTTTAAATCGAGCATTTTAGTATTTTAGGCATATCCTGAGTTCAAGAGCTACGTTTGAGGTGATTTTTATTGAGTTGTTCTCGCCTCAACAAGGGGGTAAATATCTGACCTTTATTTTGATGTTCTCCTTGATAATTTCTGTTGGTTTCTATTTTTATCCTTGTTTGCATGGTAGAAATTGGGATTTTGAGCCCCAAAGTTGAAAAATGGTAAATCCTTGATTTGATGGTCGATTCATGGACGAAATTGGATGAATTTCTGGATATATACCATATGTGTTATGGGTAATATTTATTATTAATATATTTTAGAATCTGGGCCCGGGGGACATTGTTATCGACTTTTCGAGCGGAGTTGGGAATTGATATAAATTGAATTGTTATGAGTGTTTCAGCATATATTAATGGGTTTACGTAATTGTTGTCTAGTTTTGGAGCATTGTACATCAATTTGAGTCTTCAGAAGAGCATGGAATGCTGGTTTTGGAGTTTCGAAATGAGGCGAGTATCCTTTCTAACCTTGTAAGTGGTAATGTCCCCATAAGTGAAATAATTGATTATATGCTCCTATTTACGGGGGCTACGTATGCACGAGGTGGCGAGAGTCCGTGCATAGCTACTATTATGCTATTATCCGGGTAGTTAGGATCGAAAAGCATGTTATACTTGGATTGTTTATGAACCCATTGATAGCTTGAATTGCTTAAATCACATTGAATTAGTAAGTAAATTTCTAAAAGGATTAAACTTCATTTCTTAAAATTTGTTAAAGGGGAATTCAAATTTATTTGGATAAATATTCCCCGATAAGTTCTTAATTGTCTGATTGAGCATGTATCCCTATGTGTACCTGCGTCGCATGTGTGATTCGCGAGCAGGGTATGTGTTTATTTATGGAACGGGCCGAACGCCTTGGCAAATTAAATAGATGCATCTATGGTTCGTGTTGTTCGATCCTCGATAGTGTACATTTTAAATTTTTGTTGAGTGGGTCGTCGACCTCGGCATGATTTGTGCATGATATATATATTCTTTCATGAGAATTTTAAATGTTGATATTGCCTTTCATGGCTTGATATACAGTGATAAGATAATGGAAAGTAAACCTTGAAAATTATTTATTATTTGTTAAAGGTGTTTACCTGCTTTCCTGCTTTGTCAGTTAGAACTGCTATACAAATCCGCGATTTCCTCACACTTTTAATATATTATTATTGGACCTCTAGCAAGTATTGAAGTCGACCATCTCGTCTCTACCTCTTCGAGATTGCGTACTCATGCTACACTTTTGTGCATTTTTGTTGCACATGTATATGTAACCTAGTGGCCTACTGGCATAGCAGCATAGATAATTCTGGGACTAGGTGAGCTGCATCATTCGAGACGGTCGTAGCTAGAGCAGTCCCTTCTAGTGTACTATATTTACTTCCTGTCCACTGTATTCCGGACGGATATTGTATTTTATTTTCTTGTCAGTAGATGCTCATGCACTTGTGATACCGGGTTCTGGGATGGTTTGATGTATTGTATTAACTGCTTGTCATTTAAATTTGATTTGAGACTACATTCTTTAAAATTGCTAAATTTGAAGGAAAATCGTAGATTCTGAGGTTAATTACTCAAAATGTATGAGCAATTAACCTCGGATGGTTTGATGTATTGTATTAAATTTGGTTGGCTTGCCTGACAGCAGTGTCCACTGCCACCACGACCCTTAGTGGATTTTGGGTCGTGACATACACCTAATTCTGAAATCATCATACAAATTTGCTGGAACCTTTGACTCCTGATTCCGAGGTTAATTACTCAAAATGTTGACCGAATTGGCCGTTTAAGCAACTTTATGGAACTAAGTGTTTCTATTTCAATCCATACTCTTCCAAATTCGGATCCTACCATCCCCGTAAGTCATAAATCACCAAAAGAAATATGTGAAGTCTTATTTAGGAGAACGGGGTTCCAGAAAGCAAAACGACCAGTCGTGTCGTTACAGATGAGTTCAACAAATAAGCGAGTCAATGACCTGTCAAATCTTGGGAGGGTTGAACGTGCGAAATGGGTTTGAGCTTAAATTGCCATCCCTAACCATAGTCAACATCGTGGACTAAATGTGATTATGTTACTACGTGATGTAAAGCTATGATAGAAACAAGAAATATTCGCTATAACACCCTCTATATCGTGTTTTCCCCTTCCTTTACGTCAGTCTAACTCAATGTCAAAAGTTAACTCATAAGACGAGATACATAATATCAAGGATGAGTTTGACTTTGATTATACCATGTTAAGAACATATATTTTGCCTAAATCAATCCCAAAAGATAACTCAAGGATCGCCCAAAATCTGAAGTTTTATCAGAAGCTCGAGCTCTTTCTTCATTTATCTATGACTTAACCCCAGCATAAGTATAGTAGGCAGATTCACTATATAGGTACTCAATATATCTGAACCTAATACTTTTTTTATTGAGCATAAATTTATATGTAAAAATCTACATAAATTGAAATAAACTGTAAATATGAACCCATAACATTAAAAATAACGAGCTCATTGATAATAATATTAAATATGGAGCCCATTGATCTTAAATCTTGAATCTGCCTCTAATAACTACCCACTGTCCGTTGACGATATTAATATGGTTATGTGAATGGTTCAAGATTGAATAAGTGGAATTCAAGTTGTATATGTCCAAAGCTCACCAACAAGAAAGAGATATTACTATATCTAACATGGCCTCATTGGTTTTTTTTAAGATTAAGACATTTGTATTAGATTACACATTTGAATATCAAGATGTGTGTTAAGATTAAGACATCTGAATCTGAATACACATCTGAATCTTAAAATCTAAATATTGAATGATTAAGACTGTTAAATTTAAAACATCTAAATGTATACAATTTATCTTCTTTTGAAAATCAATAAAAATAAAATTCAAATGAAATACTAATTAATCTAATATTATACCAATAAAAAATATATATATTTTTTTAAAAATATGGTAGTTGTTAATAATGATGAATAACGGGTGAATGCCGACAAGAAGCGGTGGTTGGTGGTAGTTTCAGTAGATGGTGGTGGTTCAACATAGTAGTTAGTTGTAACGACCCGGCCCGTCGTAACGGGAATTACCACCCCGTTACCTTGCATTTACATATATTATGTTTTTAAAACAGTATTAGAGTATATCGGGTGAGTTAGGAGTGATTTGGATTGAAAATGAAACAAATAGCATGTTTGAAGAAAGCTTGAATATGAAAAGTCAACCAAGAGTTGACTATTGAGTTAGAGTGCTCGAAACCGGATTCTGATGATTCGACTAGTTCCGGGGGATCATTTATGACTTAGGAGAACAATCGGAATTGAATTCGGAGGTCCGGTGTAGTTTTAAGCTTGAATTGGCGAATGTTGAATTTTGGCGAAAACCGGATGGTAGGTGATATTTTGATCCGGGGGTCGGAATGGAATTCCGACAATTTCTGTAGCTTCGTTATGTGATTTTGGATGTGTCCGCAAATTTTCAGGTCATTCGGACATCGTTTGATCGGGTTTTGGATTGAATGTTAGTTTTGAAAGTTTTGAAGAAACTTAGGCTTGAATCCGTGATTAATTGGTGATTTTGATGTTTAGTATGGTGTTTTTATGATTGGAACAAGTTCGTATCATGTTTTAGGGTACGTTGGTGGTTTTCGTTGGGGTCCGGGGGCCTCGGGATGATTTCGGACCATCAACCGGGCATTTGGACTTGGCAAAAATCTGCAGAAAACTGCAGGTTCTGCCCAGGCCCTTAAGCCTTCGCGTTCGCGTGACCGGTGTCGCGTTCGCGAAGGCCAAGCCTTTTTGTGCATCGCGTTCGCGGGAGAAGGAGTCGCGTTCGCGTAGGTCTGGGATGTTAAGCATCGCGAACGCGTTGCTTTGGTCGCGATCGCGTAGAGTCTTGGCGTTGTGCTTCGCGTTCGCGGGAGGTCTATTGCGAACGCGTAGAAGAAATCCGGGTGGCTGTGAGGTTGATCATCGCGAACGCGTGTGTTGCGTCGCGTCCGCGGAGGGTTACAGGATTTGAGCATCGCGAACGCGTGGCCAGCGTCGCGTTCGCGAAGGGTAGGGCTGGTTTGTTCATCGCGAACGCGTAGAGGGTCACGCGAACGCGATGAACAATGGTGTCTGGCAGTGAATTTAATCCAGAAACAGAGAGTTACGGGTTTCATTCATGAACCCTCCATTTTTGAGTTCTAGAGAGAGAAACTCACGGGAATTGCTGGTAAATCATCGGGGTTTCGTTGGAGGTAAGTTTTGTGGCTTAATTACATCATTTTAACATGAAATCCTTGGTTAATTCTCTGTAAATGGGAGATTAGATGTGGGTTTTAACCCTAGGCCTAAATTGTAGAAAAGCAAGGATTTGAGTGGGCAAATGGAGTCCGATTTTGGTAAAATTGATATGCTTAGACTCGTATTGAGACGAGGGTTCCAGAAATGTGAATTTCGTAAATTTTCGTAATGTGGGCCCGGGGCTCGGGTTTTGACAACTTTGGGAATTTTGATGTAAATTGAGTTGTATTGATTGGGTGTCGTCCCATTGGCCTAAATTGTTGTATTTTTACTGTATTTGATCAGATTCTACGCGTGCGGAGCTTGATTCTCGTGGCAAAGGCATTTCGGAGTAGTCGTCGCGCCGTATTGAGGTGAGTAATAGATGTGGGTGATGACCAGCGGGTTCGAAACCCCGGTATACCACTTTGTGATGCTGTATAGCGGCGAGACACGCACACTCTTGAGAGTGCGGGGTCGATCATGAACTGGAGACTATATATTAGTCCGACATGTTGATACTGTATTATTGGCTATTCTCGAGCCGTCGAACCTCCTTCTCGGATGGTTGCATATATATATATATATATATATATATATATATATATATATATATATATTGTGATAATGGCCACTCTTGAGCCGAGGAACCCCCTTCTTGGGCGGTTGAGTATACATGTGGGCCGTGAGCCAGTTATTGGATCCCGCGAGGATCGTTATCATCGTCTTATCACATAGACATGCTAGTTTACTACTAGTCCGCAGCTATTTTTGTTATTATGCTAATTCCAATCTCCTGGAACTTGATATTACTATTTTCCAACTGAAAAATGATAAAAGAGTTTTCAAAAACTACTTTTGAGCTTGCGAGGCTGTATCTGCATATTAGCCGACTAGTAGTGGATCGGGCTGCGCGCCGCAGCGAGATATATATATGTTGTATCGGGCTGCACACCGCAGTAAATCTCTATGAGATGTGCTTGGGCTGTTGGAGCCCCTCCGGAGTTTGAACCCCCACAGTGAGCACGGGTACCCAAAAATTGGAGTCGAGCTACGCGCCGTAGTGGTCATATCATGCATTGCATTGTATTTAGCTACATCTGCTAGCTGTTATGCTATTTATTGGTATTTGTTGGTACAGGTACAGTGAATATTGATTCTATGACAGGGTAGCTGATTATAGTTTTACATAGTGCTTTATTGCGGATTTCTTATCTGCGCTGTCTTACCCTTGTTTATTACCACTGAGTCTGGCAGTACTCATTTTACTCCTCGCACCTTGTGTGCAGATCCAGGTACCTCTCAGCAGTGATCCAGTAGCTGTGCGAGGCGACGTTTGTGGATATTCGAGGTAGCTGCAGAGTCCGCAGGACCCGATATTCCTTCCTACTGTCTTTTGATTTTGTATTGACATTTCTTTCCGCACTTGGTATTTTTGTAACCTTTATACACCCATGTTCAGTAGAGGCTCATGACTCTTGACCCTTGGTCTATGGGAGTTGATGTATTATGGGACTCGGTTCCCTGTTTTCGTTATTTGTATCGCTATTGCTTCGTGATTTAATATGCTTAAATGGGATAAAAGAGAGCTTCTAGCTCCGTTGTTTATATTGATTGGTCAGGCTGGCTTAGCAATGTGTCGGGCGCCATCACGACCGGATTTGGGGTCGTGACAAGCGGTATCAGAGCCTAGGTTTACTAGGCCTCGTGAGTCTTGAGCCGGTTAGTAGAGTCTTGTGGATCGGTACGGGGACGCTCGTACTTATCCTCGGGAGGCTGCGAACCTTTAGAGAAAACTTCACTTTTCTTGAACTCCGTCGTGCGATCTTGTTGTTCTGAGAACTGAACTTCTATATTCTATTCTCTCGCGGATGGCGAGAACGCGAGCATCGGGACAAGGTGGACGACCTCCGTTGCCACCTGTTAGAGGCGCGTGGGCGCGGTCGTGCTAGAGTTAGAGGTAGGGAACGGCGAGGCGGTGCCGGCCGACCCGCCTCGTTGTACCGGTTCGGGAGCGGCCCCCGGTGGTTGAAGCTCCAGCAGTCCCGGTTCGGGGCCGGACTATATCTATTGCTATTCCCGGTCTTCGGGAGACTTGCCCGGATATTATCGGTGTGTTCGGTTTGGCTCGGGTAGTTTCGGCTACCGCTACCGTAGCGACATCTCGGTCGGGGGTGGTCGGCGGACCCTGCAGCTCGCACACCGACCCGGTTGTTCGGGGACTTCGGACGCCAGAGGCGGTCCCCGCTCAGGTGGTTGCACCGGTTATTCCTCCAGAGCTGCACCAGCTCCAGCTCCAGAGCATATGGTTGAGGTTATGCCCGAGGACGAGCAGCGTCGTCTTGAGAGGTTTGGTAGACTTCAGCCACCCCATTTCGGTGGCGTTGAGGGCGAGGATGCCCAGGGTTTCTTGGATAAGTGTCAGAAGATGCTGCGTACGGCTGGTATTCTTGAGTCCAGGGGAGTTTCATTTACTACATTTCAGTTCACTGGTCCCGCATTTGATTGGTGGGAGGAGTTTGAGAGGCGTAGGCCTGCTAGAGCAGCACCTCTCACATGGCAGCAGTTCTCTACTCTCTTTCTAGAGAAATATGTACCTCGGTCTCGTCGCGAGGAGCTACGTCGCCGGTTCGAGTGGTTGATTCAGGGCGACATGTCTGTGACTCAGTATGAGCTTAGATTCACTCAGTTGGCTAGGCATGCCACATGGATGATCCCCACTGAGAGGGAGAGGATCAGGAGGTTCATTGATGGCCTCAACTACTCTATCCGCATTCTTATGACCAGAGAGAGAGTTTTGTCATCATCGTTTGAGCAGGTTGTTGATATGGCACGCTCCATCGAGGCGGATCGTCGCCGAGAGAGAGAGGAGCGGGAGGCCAAGAGGCCTCGTGGTTCGGGCAGTTTCAGTGGTGCTCCATCTAGAGGGCATTCCCAGCAGAGCAGAGGTCGCTCATCTAGACCTTCTCATTCAGTCATCACTTAGTGCCCTCCCAGCCCAGAGTGCAGCACCTACTTCTTCAGCCCAGGGTTCTTCTGCGGCGAGGGGTTCCCTTCAGTACCCTTCTCCGGCACCGGGTGCATGTTATGAGTGTGGTGAGTTTGGTCACATGAGGAGACAGTGCCCTCGACTCCATAGGGACAGGACTCAGCAGAGGGATCAGCCCTCCTCTTCAGCACCATCTGAGGCTAGTAGAGGTGGAGGTCAGTCTTCTCGTGGTCGCCCCAGGGGCGAGGAGAGATCTGGTGGAGGCCAGGCACGGTTCTATGCACTTCCTGACAGGCGTGATGCGGTTGCCTCCGATGCTGTGATTACAGGTATCATTTCTGTCTGTCACAGAGATGCCTCTGTTCTATTTGATCCAGGGTCCACATATTCTTACGTGTCCTCTTATTTTGCACATTATTTGGGTGCGGCTCGTGGTATTCTTGATTTACCTGTTCATGTAGCCACCCCCGTGGGTGATACGATTGTTGTGGATCATGTCTATAGATCCTGTGTTATATCTATTGGGGGTCTGGAGACCCAGGCAGATTTGTTATTGTTGGGTATGGTGGACTTTGATGTTATATTGGGTATGGACTGGTTGTCTCCGTACCATGCTATATTGGACTGTCATGCTAAGACAGTTACGTTGGCCATTCCTGGTATTTCTCAGATTGAGTGGCGGGGTTCGACTGATTTCGTCCCTAGCCGTGTTATTTCGTTCTTAAAAGCTCAGAAGATGGTTGAAAAAGGGTGTTTATCGTACTTATCTTTTGTGAGAGATGTGGGAGCTGAATCTCCTAGCATTGATTCTGTACCTGTTGTGAGGGATTTCCCAGATGTATTCCCCTCAGACCTGCCGGGCATGCCGCCGGACAGGGATATTGATTTTGGCATTGACTTGGTGCCGGGCACTCAGCCCATTTCTATTCCTCCTTATCGCATGGCACCAGCAGAGTTAAAAGAATTGAAAGAACAGCTTCGGGAACTCTTAGATAAGGGTTTCATTCGTCCAAGTGTGTCACCTTGGGGTGCACCGGTGTTGTTCGTAAATAAGAAAGATGGCACAATGAGAATGTGCATTGATTACAGGCAGCTGAACAAGGTAACAGTGAAGAATAAATACCCATTGCCTCGTATTGAGGACCTATTTGATCGGCTACAGGGAGCTAGTGTATTCTCTAAGATTGATCTTCGATCGGGCTATCATCAGTTGAAGATCAGGGACTCAGATATTATGAAGACATCGTTCAAGACGCGATATGGGCACTACGAGTTCCTGGTGATGTCTTTCGGGTTGACTAATGCCCCGGCAGCATTCATGCACTTGATGAATAGTGTATTTCGGCCGTACCTTGATTCTTTTGTGATTGTGTTTATTGATGATATTCTGGTATATTCACGCAGCCAGGAGGAGCATGCACAGCATTTGAGAGTGGCATTGCAGAGGTTGAGGGAAGAGAAGCTTTATGCAAAATTTTCTAAGTGTGAGTTCTGGCTTGATACTGTGGGTTTTCTGGGACATATAGTGTCCAGTGATGGTATTCGGGTTGATCCTCAGAAGGTCGAGGCGGTGCAGAATTGGCCCAGACCTTCCTCAGCTACAGAGATTCGGAGTTTTCTCGGCTTGGCAGGCTATTATCGTCGGTTTGTTCGGGATTTCTCATCTATTGCTTCACCGTTGACTAAGTTGACACAGAAGAATGCTCCATTTGTGTGGTCTGATGTATGTGAAGAGAGCTTTCAGAAGCTCAAGGAGGCTTTGACCACCGCTCCAGTACTTGTGTTACCATCAGCTTCGGGGTCATATACGGTGTATTGTGATGCTTCTAGAGTTGGACTCGGTTGTGTGTTGATGCAGGAGGGTAGAGTTATTGCATATGCTTCTCGTCAGCTAAAGCCCCACGAGAAAAACTACCCTGTTCACGATTTGGAGTTATCTGCTATTGTTCATGCCTTGAAGATTTGGAGACATTATCTATATGGTGTATCTTGTGATGTATATACAGACCACCGCAGCCTTCAGCATTTGTTTAAGCAGAAAGATCTAAATTTGAGGCGGCGGAGATGGCTTGAGTTGCTTAAAGACTATGATATTACTATCTTGTACCATCCCGGGAAAGCCAATGTAGTGGCTGATGCTTTGAGCCGGAAGGCTATTAGTATGGGTAGTTTGGCGTATATTCCAGTTGGGGAGAGACCCCTAGCAGTTGATGTTCAGGCGTTAGCTAACCAGATGGTAAGGCTGGATATTTCTGAGCCCGGTCGGGTGATGGCTTATGTAGTAGCTCGTTCTTCTTTATATGATCGTATTCGAGAGCGCCAGTATGATGATCCACACTTACTTGTCCTTAAGGACAGAGTTCAGCATGATGATGCTAGGGATGTCACTATTGATAGTGATGGTGTG
The DNA here is from genome assembly GCA_032618575.1 of Nicotiana noctiflora. NCBI lineage: Eukaryota > Viridiplantae > Streptophyta > Magnoliopsida > Solanales > Solanaceae > Nicotiana > Nicotiana noctiflora. The sequence goes on from JASVEL010012519.1 coordinate 136,940, forward strand.
TTGCGGATGCGGGGCCGGATATGCGTGCCCAATGTTGACGGCCTTCGTGAATTGATATTGGAGGAAGCCCATAGCTCGCGGTATTCTATTCATCCAGGAGCCGCGAAGATGTACCAGGATTTGAAGCAACATTACTGGTGGAGAAAGATGAAGAAAGATATTGTGAGCCATGTGGCTCGGTGTCTAAACTGTCAGCAGGTCAAGTATGAGCATCAGAGACCCGGTGGTGTATTCCAGCGTATTAATATTCCGGAGTGGAAGTGGGAAAGAATAACTATGGACTTTGTTAGTGGACTCCCTCGGACGGCGAGGAAGTTTGATTCAGTTTGGGTGATTGTGGATAGGTTGACTAAGTCAGCTCACTTCATCCCAGTGTGTACTACCTATACCTCGGAGCGGTTGGCAGAGATATTCATCCGTGAGATAGTGAGATTGCATGGAGTTCCTATTTCCATTATATCAGACAGAGGTACCCAGTTCACATCTCAGTTCTGGAGGACATTTCAACGAGAGTTGGGTTCACAGGTAGAGTTGAGCACAGCATTTCATCCACAGACGGATGGGCAGTCTGAGCGTACTATTCAGATATTGGAGGACATGTTGCGTGCTTGTGGCATTGATTTTGGTGGTTCATGGGCTGATTATTTGCCTCTGGCGGAGTTTGCTTATAATAATAGCTATCAGTCCAGCATTCAGATGGCGCCGTATGAAGCTTTATATGGGAGGCGGTGTAGGTCTCCGGTTGGTTGGTTCGAGCCCGGCGAGGCTAGGTTGTTAGGGACAGAGTTAGTCCAAGATGCCTTAGATAAGGTGAAGGTGATTCAGGAGAGACTTCGCACAGCTCAGTCGCGTCAAAAGAGTTATGCAGACCGAAAGGTCCGAGATGTGTCTTATTCGGTAGGTGAGAAGGTGTTGCTGAAAGTTTCGCCTATGAAGGGTGTTATGAGGTTTGGAAAGAAAGGAAAGTTGAGCCCAAGGTTCATTGGACATTTTGAGGTGCTTAGGAAAGTTGGGGAGGTGGCTTATATGCTTGCTTTGCCACCCGGTTTGTCGGGAGTTCACCCGGTGTTCCATGTATCTATGCTCCGGAAGTATGTCGGAGACCCGTCTCATGTGTTGGACTTCAGCACGATACGGCTAGATGAGGATTTGACTTATGATGTGGAACCAGTAGCCATTTTGGGTCGACAGGTTCGTAAGCTGAGATCTAAGGATATAGCTTCAGTGAAAGTGCAGTGGAGAGGTCGTCCTGTGGAGGAAGCAACTTGGGAGACCGAGCAGGAAATGCGGAGCAAATATCCACACTTATTTGATGCTCCAGGTATGTTTCTTAACCCGCTCACGGACGAGCGTTTGTTTAAGTTGGGGAGAATGTAACGACCCGGCCCGTCGTTACGGGAATTACCACCCCGTTGCCTTGCATTTACATATATTATGTTTTTAAAACAGTATTAGAGTATATCGGGTGAGTTAGGAGTGATTTGGATTGAAAATGAAACAAATAGCATGTTTGAAGAAAGCTTGAATATGAAAAGTCAACCAAGAGTTGACTATTGAGTTAGAGTGCTCGGAACCGGATTCTGATGATTCGACTAGTTCCGGGGGATCATTTATGACTTAGGAGAACAATCGGAATTGAATTCGGAGGTCCGGTGTAGTTTTAAGCTTGAATTGGCGAATGTTGAATTTTGGCGAAAACCGGATGGTAGGTGATATTTTGATCCGGGGTCGGAATGGAATTCCGACAATTTCTGTAGCTTCGTTATGTGATTTTGGATGTGTCCGCAAATTTTCAGGTCATTCGGACATCGTTTGATCGGGTTTTGGATTGAATGTTAGTTTTGAAAGTTTTGAAGAAACTTAGGCTTGAATCCGTGATTAATTGGTGATTTTGATGTTTAGTATGGTGTTTTTATGATTGGAACAAGTTCGTATCATGTTTTAGGGTACGTTGGTGGTTTTCGTTGGGGTCCGGGGCCTCGGGATGATTTCGGACCATCAACCGGGCATTTGGACTTGGCAAAAATCTGCAGAAAACTGCAGGCTCTGCCCAGGCCCTTAAGCCTTCGCGTTCGCGTGACCAGTGTCGCGTTCGCGAAGGCCAAGCCTTTTGTGCATCGCATTCGCGGGAGAAGGAGCCGCGTTCGCGTAGGTCTGGGATGTTAAGCATCGCGAACGCGTTGCTTTGGTCGCGATCGCGTAGAGTCTTGGCGTTGTGCTTCGCGTTCGCGGGAGGTCTATCGCGAACGCGTAGAAGAAATCCGGGTGGCTGTGAGGTTGATCATCGCGAACGCGTGTGTTGCGTCGCGTCCGCGGAGGGTTACAGGATTTGAGCATCGCGAACGCGTGGCCAGCGTCGCGTTCGCGAAGGGTAGGGCTGGTTTGTTCATCGCGAACGCGTAGAGGGTCACGCGAATGCGATGAACAATGGTGTCTGGCAGTGAATTTAATCCAGAAACAGAGAGTTACGGGTTTCATTCATGAACCCTCCATTTTTGAGTTCTAGAGAGAGAAACTCACGGGAATTGCTGGTAAATCATCGGGGTTTCGTTGGAGGTAAGTTTTGTGGCTTAATTACATCATTTTAACATGAAATCCTTGGTTAATTCTCTGTAAATGGGAGATTAGATGTGGGTTTTAACCCTAGGCCTAAATTGTAGAAAAACAAGGATTTGAGTGGGCAAATGGAGTCCGATTTTGGTAAAATTGATATGCTTAGACTCGTATTGAGACGAGGGTTCCGGAAATGTGAATTTCGTAAATTTTCGGAATGTGGGCCCGGGGCTCGAGTTTTGACAACTTTGGGAATTTTGATGTAAATTGAGTTGTATTGATTGGGTGTCGTCCCATTGGCCTAAATTGTTGTATTTTTACTGTATTTGATCAGATTCTACGCGTGCGGAGCTTGATTCTCGTGGCAAGGGCATTGCGGAGTAGTCGTCGCGCCGTATTGAGGTGAGTAATAGATGTGGGTGATGACCGGCGGGTTCGAAACCCCGGTATACCACTTTGTGACGCTGTATAGCGGCGAGACACGCACACTCTTGAGAGTGCGGGGTCGATCATGAACTGGAGACTATATATTAGTCCGACCTGTTGATACTGTATTATTGGCTATTCTAGAGCCGTCGAACCTCCTTCTCGGATGGTTGCATATATATATATATATATATATATTGTGATAATGGCCACTCTTGAGCCGAGGAACCCCTTCTTGGGCGGTTGAGTATACATGTGGGCCGTGAGCCAGTTATTGGATCCCGCGAGGATCGTTATCATTGTCTTATCACATAGACATGCTAGTTTACTACTAGTCCGCGGCTATTTTTGTTATTATGCTAATTCCAATCTCTGGAACTTGATATTACTGTTTTCCAACTGAAAAATGATAAAAAGAGTTTTCAAAAACTACTTTTGAGCCTGCGAGGCTGTATTTGCATATTAGCTGACTAGTAGTGGATCGGGCTGCACGCCGCAGCGAGATATATGTTGGATCGGACTGCACGTCGCATGGATATCTCTATGAGATGTGCTTGGGCTGTAGGAGCCCCTCCAGAGTCTGAACCCCCACAGTGAGCACGGGTACCCAAAATTGGAGTCGGGCTACACGCCGTAGCGGTCATATCATGCATTGCATTGTATTTAGCTACATCTGCTAGCTGTTATGCTATTTATTGGTATTTGTTAGAACAGGTACAATGAAGATTGAATCTATGACAGGGTAGTTGATTATAGCTTTACATAGTGTTTTATTGCGGATTTCTTATCTGCGCTGTCTTACCCTTATTTATTACCACTGAGTCTGGCAGTACTCATTTTACTCCCTGCACCTTGTGTGCAGATCCAGGTACCTCTCAGCAGTGATCCAGTGGCTGTGCGAGGCGACGTTTGTGGATATTCGAGGTAGCTGCAGAGTCCGCAGGACCCGATATTCCTTCCTACTGTCTTTTGATTTTGTATTGACATTTCTTTCCGCACTTGGTATTTTTGTAACCTTTATACACCCATGTTCAGTAGAGGCTCATGACTCTTGACCCTTGGTCTATGGGAGTTGATGTATTATGGGACTCGGTTCCCTGTTTTCGTTATTTGTATCGCTATTGCTTCGTGATTTAATATGCTTAAATGGGATAAAAGAGAGCTTCTAGCTCCGTTGTTTATATTGATTGGTCAGGCTGGCTTAGCAATGTGCTGGGCGCCATCACGACCGGATTTGGGGTCGTGACATTAGTGGTGACAATTAGGATCGAGGATGATGGTGGTGGGTGGTGATGGTAGTTATCATTGACGAAGGTGGTGGTGGGTGGTGGTAAGTTTCAATGATAGGCAGTATCGGATGTGGTTTTGATGGGATAGTTAGTTGTAGTAATTGAGGTGGATGATTATTGAATGTGACTGATAATGGCGGTGGTAGGAGGGGTGGGGATGGTGGGTGGTGATTGTCGATAATGATGGAAGCTATAATTGAGGATGATGGTAGTGATGGTGGTGGTGGTAGTTAAGTATTATGGTGGTAGTTAAGTATGGTGGTGGTGGTGGTTGAGTGTGTTTGTGGTGGCATGGTGGTAGCTGATAATGGTAGGCGGTAGCGGCAATTAATAATGAATATGGATGGTAGCATCTTAATGAAATTAAGTCTCTGTTATAGATCTTAATCATACATGTCTATTCAGACCCATTAAGTAGTTGTGAAACAAAAAAAAAGACTTAATAATTATGATCTGAACAAACAAGATTTCGACAGTAAAACAAATGCAATTAATATCGAAGATCTGAATGATTAAGATTCAGACTTCTATTAAGTGGAAACAAATGAGGCCTAAGACCAATATCAATTACAAGTCCCTTTTTTTGAACAATTAAATTTGTACAATTAGAGCCTGTTTGGCCAAACTGCCAAAATCTGCTTATTTCAAAAAGTACTTTTTTTCATAAGAATTTATTAATAAAACATATTGTGTTTGGCTAATACATTTATGAAGTAGTTTTTGCAACATTTTGTAAACAAATTGTGTTTGTCCAATTTTTTTAAAAGTGCATTTGGGTGTCTAATTAGCAAAAAGGATAATACCAAGGTCTTATAATTTTTTGAAACAGAAAAATGAACTTAAATATTTATCATAAGAGACTTTCTTTATTTTTATATTATTTAATTAAAATATAAAATATAAAATATAAAATAATCAAACATATTAAAGATTTGACTCAATTTTACATATATAGTTATATCAATAATTATAATACTGTCTAGTATAATTACTTATTGTTACAGGATGGTTTGAATAATCAAAATACATTATTCAATATTAATTAGAAGTCTATTTCATAAATTACTACATATTTATAATTCACCACCAAATAATAAGTAAAGTCAAACACACATGATAATACTTTTCAATAATTTCATATATACTTCTATCACAGAACCCCTCCATATTGGTAGAAGACTTGCCTTGCATGTCTAAAGAAATATCAGAAGGCCTAACTCCTTCCTCAATCTTTGTAGTAATATCTTCATTAACATAATAGTTGAATTCCTTATCGGGAGAAGAATATTGTCAAATAAAACTATGTATAGCCATTGTACTTATAATTAGACGATTCTGAATGTCTGACTTGAAAGATGGCATTGAGCTTAAAATAAAAATAATATTAAATATATAACAATAAAAATTTCGTAAAAAAAAATAGATAAGTATGTTTAAATTTAAATTCAAAAAGAGTAACTGATTATTAATAATACATAATATACAACTTATTTATTTTTATAATTAAAATTCAAACAGAAACTAATTATTACCTAATTTTTCTATGTTGGTCCTAAATTGCCAAGTGGCATACTGTGAGGCTACCATATGGCTTAATATAGATATTTTTTCTTCTCATTTTAATAATATATAAAATAGAGAGATTATGCATGTGATGAAATTTGTTAATTTATTATCTATCTATAGGTAATTTTCACAAATTAGATTTGATAACTGTTTTAAAGATTCCAGAACTAATAGCATATAATAAAAGAAATTATAAACGGTTATCTAAAGTCAGGTGCCATGCGGAAGATAGTGAAGCAACAATTGGACGACGATAGATTAGACAACAAAAGAGACACAAACATATAACGTGGTTTGGCCAATTTACTTATGTCCACAAAGGAGATAAGCAATCCACTTTAATAAAATAGAGTACAAAATATCGAGAGAACAACCTCACGAAGAGGCAAACGCAAATGACACACGAACACTTGTTCCGTTAAGTTCTCCCCCTAAATATGACTCTCAAACCCCATATGGCTTCATTGTGGATGCTACAAAATGAGAAGGACAGATATTCAATTTATAGAACTCCAAATATTTTCCTACAAGAAAAGGACTAGCCAAATTTGGGAGATTTGTAATTTCCTTCTACAAGAAGGAAAACCTACTTAAGGTAAACATGTTACCATTTCCTTCAACAAATTGAAAAATCAAATATGGTAAGAAAATTATGGCAAACACCTAACAATTCTCCTCCCTTGGCCTTAATTTTCTGACAAAATAAACTTGATCCACCTTCTTCACATCGACTTCAGTTGGTCGCATCTACAAAGCTCCACTACAAAGTTTGTCTCAACGTGCGTAGCACACCAGTCGAATTTCTCATACAAAAATCATGATTATTGTCAAATAGGTTGTATCTAGAACTGTACTTGTCTTGAAACTAGCTCTGATTCCACTATTATCTAGAGGAAGAGACAAACTCGAAAATAAAGAAGATAAAGAACACAAAATTTTAATATGGAAAACCCTTAAAATTGAAGGTGAAAATCACGGGATCACAAAGATCCAAAAAGCTCTACTATAATGATAAGAGGGTTTCAAAAGTTCTCGAAATTGGCTATACAACAAGTGCCAAATACGGAGCAACAACAAATCAATTGAAGAAAGAGGAAAATCCACAAAAAATGAAAATGTTGTTCGAGGATCAAAATTAGATTCTACCAGCCTCTAAATATGATCTCCACCATTACAATCAAAGACTAGGATGTTACAAACAATCAACCAAAATATCAGCTCGATCTAACCGTTAGTGCATCCAAAAACTTGACTTGAGGTTTGCTGGTCGGGATAAATATCTGCAGCAAAACAAATACTTTTCTTCTCTCTTCTCTCTTGATGAAAGCTCTCTCAAAAACCACACTTATGTGCTTAAGTCTTTCAAAGACATGTATCAATGAGCATACAATAATTCTCCAAGGTTGTTTTATTTATAGATCATGAGTGCTGCTTTCTCTTTAAGCTAAAACCCACTCAAAGGAATAAACACCGAATCCAATTCTGAATAGGAATGGAAACCAAAAAAGAATACGATTAGGCCATTAGGCCATTGGCTAGTGTAATGACCCTACAGGTTATTTTACAAATTAACATCCTGGTCCCCTATTAACTGCATTCCTCGTGTTTGTTTCTGCTATTGTGAGTTGCTGGGAGGATTTATTTGGAGTTTCGGAGAATTTTCGGACACTTAGTCCCTAAATGATAGTTTTAAGTTTTAGAATTTGGACCGTAGTTTGAACAGTGTGAAGACGGCGTTAGAATGGAATTTCCTTGGTCTGTTAGTTCTGTTGGGTGTTTTTGGGTGTAGAAGCATGCTCGAATTGTGTTTTGGAGGTCCGTAGCTTATTTAGGCTTGAAATACCAAAAGTTAAATTTTTGAAGTTTACGTTTTGATAGTGAGATTTTCATCTAGGGGTCGGAATAGAATTCCATAAGTTGGAGTAGCTCTATAGTGTTGGATATGACCTGTGTGCAAAATTTCATGTCATTCGGATGAGGTTTGATAGACTTTTTAATCGAAAGAATAATTTGTGAGTTTTTGAAATTCTTTGGCTTGAATCTGATACTAATTGGTTGGTTCGATGTTGTGTGAGGTGTTTTGAAGATTTTTATAAGTTTGATAGTGGTATATGACTTGTTTGTGCTTTTGGTTGGGGTCCCGGGGGCCTCGGGTTGGTTTTTGATGGTTAACGGGAAGTTTGGAGTTGGGAATTTGCAGTTGAAGCTGCTAAGTCCAATGTCATAACCGCACTTGCGGCTTGGGGAATTTGCAGCTGAAGCTGCTTATACTACTTGCACTTTAAGCCCGTTATTAGCTTAGGGAAGAATGTCTAATTGCCTTAATTTTTTTATTTTCTCAAACCGCCTTATTTGGATTATGTTTAGCATGCTAGGTTAGAAATACTTGGTTTACCTTGGCATAAAAATTTGAATTGAATTGAGTATTCTTTGTGTTGTTGTTGTTCGTTTACTTTGGGACTACGACACGGTATCCTGAGAGATCCTTCTACTTATTTACTTTGGGACTATGGATTTGTATTCTGGGAGATCCCCTATACTTTTATTGATTTGGACTATAGTGCGGGATACTGAGATATCCCCCAGCACGTATATGGAGGGTAGTAAGAGATTCTTGGGATATTGAAAGACCCCCCAGCACGTATATTTAGGATACTAAGAGAATGCTCTGGATACTGAGATATTCGCAGTACACATATTGAGGATACTAAGAGACCTTCGTGATACTGAGAGATCCCCGGTTGTTATCTCTATATTGAGCAGTATTTCCTTTGTGGTAATTTGTCTCTGTTATAATTTTTGTTATTCTTATTATCTTGTGTTACTTCTTACTGTTAGCATTCAATTATATTGTCGTATTCTATACAATTTTCTCATTTTTTAGCTATAATGAGTAGGGCCCTGACCTTCCTCGTTCTCCACCGAGGTTATGATTGGCACTTACTGAATACCGTTGTGGTGCACTCATGCCCTTCCTATGCATGTTTTCATGTGCAGATCCAGGTACTTTGACTCAGCCCTACTATCCTTGAGGCGGGATGATCCACTGAACATCGGAGGACCATACTTCTTAAACCTCTCTAGTCTCATCTGTTCCTGCTCGGAAATTGCTACCATGCTCTCAGGCTAAATTGGTTCCGCAGGCGGCGCAGGAATAATCTCGAGGACCTGCTCAACGTGCGCTTGCTTCTCAGGAGTGCGGGCGGCGGGAGTTTGTACTCCTCCTAGGGCCTGGAGTGGGGCTGCAGCAAGGGGAAGCAATCCGGCCTGAGTCAAAGTGGTGTACATACTCATGAACTATGCCAAAGTCTCCTGAATGACTGGGGTAGTAGTAGCAGTAGGCGTGTCAGGTGCCTGAACTCTGGGTGGATCTGTTGGTGCTACATCGGCGGTAGCTCGCTCAAACGCTCTCACTGCACCACGTGCGCATCCTCGAACTCTACCTCCATCCCGACCTCCGACGGCTGTAGCAGGGGGCGCGTGTGCCTGATCACCTCGGATAGTACGTGTCCTCACTATTTGTGAGAGAGTAGAAAACATGGGTTTAGGATTGTGGATATCAAAATCTCGCACGACAGGGAAATAAAATGAAGTGAAATTTCCTAACAGTTACATAGCCTCTCGCAGATAAGTACAAACGTCTATGTACCGATCCACAAGACTCTAATAGACCGGCTTGTGATCTGTGACTCCTATGTACCTAGAGCTCTGATACATACTTGTCACGATCCCAGTTCACCCTCCATGAACATGTCGTGATGGCACCTAGTCCCTACGACTAGGTAAGCCTAACAATGCGGAAGATAACAATAATTGTAGAACAAAATAAAATAAAATGGATTTGTAAGATAAAAATGGTGCTTAAGGTGCCGCTTGGCACGTACCATAACAACTCTCGAAGCTAACAACATTTCCTAAAACCCGAAAACTCACAAATGACAAGCTAAGAGGATACATAATACGCTCTGACACAAGAATATCTATAAAAGGAGAAATAGTGAAGCTACTATTCTTTTAACAGAAAGCTAGAAAGGGACTCCTCGATCTGCGGACGTAACAGATATACCTTGAAGTCTCTATCGGCATGCCTCCTTCCAAGGCTGACAGAACTGAATTGGAGTACCTGTATCTGCACAACAAAAATTTACAAAAGATTAGCATGAGCACACCACGGTGGCGCCCCATAAGTATCAAGACTAACCTCGATGGAGTAGTGACGAGGAACAGTCATGACACCTACCGATCAATAGACAGTATAACAGAAATGATAGATATGCTATGTAAATATGCAAAGACTGCCCGGATAAATACGAATGCTACAATTTACAATAAGGATAATGGACTATAAGTAAAATCGAAGATACAATAAATGATAATACAAGAATGACGGCAGAAATCACAATCCAAATCCTGAAATCACAACATAACGAGACCAAACAAATCGCTAAGTCGTTATTCTGAAATGATGCTTACATAAGGTCTTTCCAACTCTTTCCACAATCCTACAACAACTCTCAGACTAGCCACAACTCATGAAAAATCTAGAATCTGAAGTCTAACGCTTGACATCTTGTGCCCTATCAATAACACGGTAATGCTGGCAACTAACTAGTCAACTAGGGTCACTCTCACCTATATAATGGGTAAATGATGGCATATCCCTACCCTTAGTCAAATCAGAAGGGATTCATCTCTAATAGGAGGGTCCAGCTACGTGTATGCTTTGCAAGTGTATCTAACAGGTATCCTGCCAACTAGTAAGTATAAAAAATGGAGACGACTAGCACCTGGCTTATTCACCCCGGATAGAAACAATAAAACTATCAGTCATAACACAATGAGTTTAAGGGGAACTTCTGGGAATCGAACCTGTAGTCCAGCGTACCAAATAACAGAGGATCTCCCTCGAATCGAACCCGTAGTCCATCATAACAATAACAGAGGATCTCCCGGGAATTGAACCCGCAGTCCATCATAACAATAACAGAGGATCTCCCTGGAATTGAACCTGTAGTCCATCATAATCAGCCCATGACATAGCCCACCTTATTTCGCCACATGTGCAATCAATAACAATATAGCAACACTACCTTATTTCACCACATGTGCATCACAATATTCCCACCTTATTCCGCCATATGCACAACCCATATATAAGTATATAACATATCCCGCCTTATTATGCCGCATTTGCAAAGACATCAATAGCAATAACAACATGGCAAAGACCTCGTTAAAATCCCCAAAAACAACCGCACGACAGAGACCTCGTGCATCATGGTGCCAACAGCCACATAGTAACAATAGCATCCCGGTAAGGAAAAATCAACAACAGAAAGAATAACGTCCCGGCAAGGGATTCAACAATAACTAATAAGGTCACAGAACATCAAGCAAAAACACAGTAACCTCAATGACAATCGAGACGTAACAAACCACATAACAACTAAACTGATACCGCAACAGCTAGACATATAACATATTGCACAAGGTTACAGATAATCTTGCAATCAAGAAGTATCCAATAGTAAGGAAGTTAACATGAATCAAATAATTACCATTTAAGAAATATCAATTAATTATGAGATATCTGTCTTCCTTCTAATTAAGACCGATTAATTATGTGAGATATAACATTTATGATTTCCAATTAAAGGAGAGTAGTTAGGGCGGGAATTATGAATATAGAAGGGTACTTGTCTTTAGTTAAACTCGTATAAGCCCATTTAATAGCTGAAATAAATCAAGAAGAGCAACAAACATCAAGCAAGACATGTAGAGGTGAAAATAATAATAGGGAACTCAATCATATCAATATTATCTTTCTACTCTGTAAATTCACAAGTCTAAGAGCCTAAAAGAGACAATTTACCACAATTAAATCCGAGCACGCATTCGTCACCTCGCGTACATGGACTATAGTCAACAGAGAAGACTCAATCCTAAGGGGTAGTCCCCCACACAAGGTTAGGCAAGATACTTACCTCAAAACGGGCTAAGATCAACTAGAAACCACGTTCTCACCATGAGTACTCGACCCCAAATGGCCCAAATCTATTCGATTAAATCACACATTGTAAATAATATCTCAAGCAACTAATTCTATAGTTAAATTCAAAGCTACAACGTGAAATTACGTAAAATGACCAAATGCCCCTCGGACCAACGTCTCAGAACCTGATGAATTTAACATTTTCAGAACCCCCTCGTACCCTCACGAGTCTAACCATATAAAAGTATCTGAAATGGGAGGTCAAAAACTCCCTCGAAACCCAACAATTTGGTCTATGGAGTTCTACCCATTTCACATTCAAAAAAACTGAAATTAAAGGATGAAATTAAGAGGGGATTCATGGAAGTTGGTCTAAATCGAATGAGAAACACTTACCCAAGTTGTCCAGGTGAAAATCCCTCCAAATATTGAGGTCTCCCGAGCTCCCAAGTCAAAAATATGAAAAATGACATAAACCCTTATTTTGAAGAACTTATAATCTGCCCAGTGATTTGTGTATCGCGGTCGCAGAAACAAGGGACGCGATCGCGTAGAAGAATTTTTCTGATTGGCCCGGAAATGTTCTATGCGATCACGATGCAGTGGACGAGATTGCAGTGTAGAAACATGTGATGCTTTGCGATCGCGGAAGCACTGATGCAATCGCGATGAAGGAAATATGGGGGTCCGGTGGTTGGTCAATGCGAACGCGTAAATAGGGATGCGATCGCGAAGTGAAGACTATTAGACCTTCGCGATTGCGTGAAGCTTAATGCGAACGCGGAGAAGGATTACATAGAACATTGTGATCATGGGAGACACTTCACGATCATGTAAGAGGATATGAGAACCAACATATACAGTAATCCGAAATGGAGGAAAAAGGATCCGTAGCCCATCCGAAACACACCCGAGGCCCCCGGGACCCCGTCAAATCACACACACAAGTCATATAAACTAACACAGACTCGCTAGAAGCTTCAAATCATATAACACAACATCAAAAAGATGAACCAAACCTTAAATCGAGCTTATGAACTTTCAAATCTTCAAATAACATAACTCATGCCAAAACCTTATCAATTCAACTCGGAATGACACCAAATTTTGCAGACAAGTCCAAAATGACATAACGGAGCTAAAGAAACTTCCGGAATTCAATTTCGACCCTCAGATCGAATACTCACTATCAGACCAGAAACTTCAAAAATTCAAACTTCGGCATTCCAAGCCTAAATAAGCTATGAACCCCCAAAATTCATTCCCAACACACTCCAATAACTGAAATTACCTAACGGAACTAACGGAACCATGAAATTTCCATTCTGAGGTCATTTTCACACTGTTCCAAACATGGACCATCTTTAAACTCTTAAGCTCCCATCTAGGGACTAAGTGTCCCAAAACACTTCGAATCCTAACATCGAGCATCCCGGCAAACCAAAATAGTAGAAATGAACTTATAGGAAGCAGCTAATGGGGGATCATAGCGTGAATTTTTAAAAATGACCGGTCGGATCATTACAACAATGCTCCAGACTTTGAGAGAGGAGAAATTATATGCTATGTTCTTAAAATGTGAGTTCTGGTTGGATTTTGTGGCATTCCTGGGTCACGTGGTATCTAGTAAGGGGATAAAGGTGGATCCGAAAAAAGTGGAAGCAGTAGAGAGTTAGTCTAGACCATCCTCAGTTATAGAGATCTACAGTTTTCTGGGTTTAGCGGGTTATTACCATCGATTTGTTTAGGGATTTTCATCTATTACAGCGCCTATGACCAGGCTGACCCAGAAGGGTGCAGTGGACATAAGAGTGTGGGGAGAATTTTCAGTAGCTTGAGATAGCTTTGACTACAACCCTAGTTATGACATTCTCATAGGTTCAGGGTCTTATACTATCTATTGTGATGCCTCGAGGGTTGGCCTCGGAGCAGTATTGATGCAAGACACTAGGATGATTTCCTACGCATCCACGTAGTTGAAGGTACGTGAGAAGAATTATCATGTACATAATCTTAAGTTAGCTGCTATTGTTCATGCCTTGAAGATGTAGCGTCATTATTTGTATGGTGCGCCTTGTGAGATTCATATTGATCAACGGAGTTTGCAGCATTTGTTCAAGCAGAAGGACCTTAATTTGAGTCAGATGATGTGGTTAGAGCTGCTGAAGGACTATGATATCACTATTTTCTATTACCCGGGCAAGGCCAATGTGGTGGCCGATGCTTTGAGCCACCGGGCAGAGAGTTTGTGGAGTTTTGCTCATTTTCCTGCAGCAGAGAGGCACATAGTGATGGATCTTCAAGCCTTAGCCAGTCAATTTGTGAGATTTGATCTTCTGGAGCCTAGTTGGGTCCTTGCTTGTGTGGTTTCTCGATATTCCTTGTTTGATCATATCCGGGAGCGTCAGTTTGATGATCCTCATTTTCTTGTCCTCAAGGACAAGCTTTTGCATGACGATGCCAGAGATGTGACCATTGGTGATGACGGGGTATTGAGGATTCAAGGTTGCGTTTGTGTGTCCATTTTGTATAGGCTTCGAGAGTTGATTCTAGATGAGGCTCACAGTTCACAGTATTCCATCCATTCGGGTGTCGCGAAGATGTACTAGGATTTGAGGCAGCACTATTGGTGGAGGTGGATGAAGAAAGATATAGTTGGGTTTGTAGCTCGGTGCCTCAATTGTCAGCAGGTAAAGTATAAGCACTAGAGGCCGGGTGGTTTGCTTCACCAGTTGGAGATTCCGGAGTGGAAGTGGGAGTGGATCACCATGGACTTCATAACTGGGCTCTATCACGACCCGGATTTCCCACAATCAGGAGTCGTGATGGCGCCTGCTAGTGAAAGCTTGGCAAGCCAACTAACTGAATCATTTGACTTGTATTCATTTTTATTTAATTTAATAACTTAGCTTCCCCTTCTTATAACAAGATAATTTAAAAATGGAAGAAGTAAATTGTAAACTTAACAATACTGTTAATACCATCCCAAAATGAAACCACCCAAGATTTGGTGTCACTACTTCACAGACTATCGAAGAGTACTACAAATAAGGGTCTGAAAGAAATAACAAAATATTGTTTCTAGAACTACATAAGAGAAGCAGGAAAAATAGATGGAGGGATATGCCAAGGCATGCGGACGCCTGTTGGACTACTTTGGGTCGCCTGGTAAGTAGGAAGATGAACCCTCACTGTTGTCCGAAATCTGTAGCGATGGGATCTACACAAAATAGTGCAGAGTGTAGTATCAGCACATGTGCTGGTAAGTTCCTAGCCTAACCTTGGCGAAGTAGTGACGAGGCTAGGACCAGACTACCAAATAAACTTGCACATTTATATAATATATAATCAAAATTAAAATAGAAATAAACAAGTAAGGATATGAGGGGGTACATGCTGCGGGATATATCAATATCAATAGTAAATCAAGAACAAAAACATAAGGACAACTCAAAATTCACAGGCGAAACAATGAGGAACATGTATCCAATCCATAAACACTTTGTATCAATAATTCTTGCAGCATGCAACCCGATCCCAACATAACAAAACTGTTGTGGCATACAACCCGATCTATATCATTTATCATTTTTGCGGCGTGCAGCCTGATCCCAATATATCATTGTTGCAGCATGCAACCCGATCCAATCATATCATTGTTGCGGTGTGCAACCTGATCCAAACATATAATTGTTGCGACATGCAACCCGATCCAAATATACAATCACAACAACCATAACAAGAGTCTGGCAAGGGATCAATAAAAACTACACTTTCCCAACAAGGGAGTAATTATTAATAATGAACACATCCCAGCAAGGGAAAATCAGCTATAAGCAAACTTGTTCCAATATCCACTACCTCAACTAATACCAATGATCGACCATTAGTAATCTACACGAGAATAATTATAAACCTTGCTCAACCCAGAGAGTCACAAATTATGCATTCGTAGTAGTTCTGAATGACACAATAATTTTAATTTAAGACTCATGGTCATGCTTGACTACGACATATATATACTCGTCATCACACCTATACGTCGTACTCAACATATAACATTTAGCATACAAACCAAACTTCTATTCTCTCAAGCTGAGGTTAGACAAAACAATTACCTAGATGCCACAAATATAGCTCAAGCCTCAACTATAGCTTTACCTTGTAATTCCACCACCAATTCGCTCGTATCTAGTCATAAGTTACTTAATTACATCAATGAATGCTAAATAAACAATTTCTAATGCATGGAAATAAGTTTTCTAAAGCTTTTCCAAAAAAGTCAAAATTCAGCCCCAAGCTCACATGGTCAATACCCGAGGTTCGAACCATAAAACCTGACTACCCATTCACCCATGAACTCAAATATATAATTTGTTTTGAAATCGGAACTCAAATTGAGGTCCAAATCCTTATTTTTGAAAAACCTAGGTTCTACCCAAAATACCCAATTTCCCCCATGAAAATCATTGATTTTGCGTTGATATCATATTAAAAGATGTTAATGATCGAAGGAAACTAGTAAAAATTGACTTACAATCGATTTGGAAGAAGAGTCGTTCTTGGAAAACAGCTCTAGGGAGTTTTTGTTTTGAAAAGATTTGAAAAATGGTTTTTTGGCTAAGTATAAAAAGCTGCAGATTGCGGTTATGGGAATTTCAAAACAAAAATAGGGGATTTTTTCATTTGCAAGAAAGGTGTTGCATTTGCGAAGTCGCATTTGCAACTGGGTTCTCGCATTTGTGACAAAGGAATTCCCAGGCAGGTGTCGCATTTGCGACAAGTACTTCGCATTTGCGAAGAGAGCTGCCCAAGCCTCCTCTTACATTTGCGATACATGGCTCGCATTTGCGAGTTAGTTTCTAAGTTGAAATTTTGACATCGTAGCCTATCCAAAACTCATTCGAGCCCTCGGGGCTCTAAACTAAACATACACACATCCTAAAAAATATCCTACGGACGTATTCGTACAATGAAATCACCAAATAACATCATGAACATCGAACTAAACCTCAAGTTCAATGAAATTTCTCAAAACTTCTTAAACATCAAATTTTGCATTTAAGGTCTGAATCGCGTCAAATGGATTCCGTTTCTAACCAAACATTATCGATAACACATATAAATCATATTGAACCTGTACCGGGTTCCGGAACAATAATACATTCCCGGTACCACAAGTTCCACATAACATTTCACTTTCAAAAACCTTTATATTTTTAGAAAACAATTTCTTTCAAAAATTTATTTCTCAGGCCGGGACCTCGAAATTCGATTCTGAGCATACGTCTAAGTGTCATGTTTCCCTATGGACCCTACGGGACCATCAACTCACAGGTCCGGGTCCGTTTTACCAGAAATATTGATCGAAGTCAACTTAATTCATTTCGAAGCCAAATTTAACATTTTTCACAGATTTTCACATCTAGACTTTCCGACTACGTGCCCGGACTACGTACACAAATTGAGGTGATGCTGAAAGTGGTTGTTAAGGCCTCGAAAAAAAAATTAATTTAGTAACAAGTGATGACCTTTTGGGTCATCACAGTCTCCCACGGACTTTGAGGAAGTTCGATGCCATTTGGGTGATTGTGGATCGGGTCACCAAGTCCATACATATCATTCCTGTGTGTACTACCTATTCTTTGGAGCAACTAGCGGAGATTTATATCCTATAGATTGTTCGTCTGCATGGTATTCGAGTTTCCATCATTTCATATAGAGGTACTCAGTTCACATCACGATTCTGGAGGGTCGTACAACATGAGTTGGGTACTCGGGTGGAGCCGAGTACTGTATTTCACCCTCAGATAGATGGACATTCTGAGCGCACTATTCAAACTATTGAGGATATGCTCTGTGCGTGTGTGACAGAGTTCGGAGGGTTTGGGATTAGTTCTTGCTAGTGGCAAAGTTTCCTTACAACAACAGTTATGAGTCCAGCATTTAGATGGTACCGTATGAGGCTTTATACGGTAGGTAGTGTAGATCTATGTTGGGTTACTTCAAGTCATATGAGGATAAATTATCGGTCACAGGCTTGGTACAGGATGCTTTGAAGAAGGTTAAGGTAATTCAGGACAGAGTTCGCAAAACCTAGTCCAGACATAAGAGTTATATGGACCGGAAGGTTCGTGATGTTTCCTATATGGTTGGAGAGCGGGTATTGCTTTGAGTTTCACCTATAAAGGGCGTTATGAGATTTGGGAAGAAAGGGAAGTTTAGTCCGAGGTATATTGGCCCTTTTAAGATATTGCGGCTTGTTGGAGAGATTGCTTATGAGCTTGCCTTACCTCCTAGCTTGGCAGGAGTTTATCCGGTATTTCATGTTTCGATGTTCCAGACGTATCACGGTGATCTATCACATATGTTGGATTTCAGTTCAATCTAGTTGGACAAGGATATATCTTATGTTGAGGAGCTAGTGGCGATATTGGACAGGCAGATTCAAAAGTTTAGGTCAAAGAACATTGCATCAGTGAAGGTTTAGTGGCGGGGTTAGCTGGTCGAGGAGGCGACTTGGGAGACAAAGTAGGATATGTGTAGTCATTACCCTCATCTTTTCACTACTCTAGGTATGTCTCTGTGCTTGTTCGAGGATGAACAAATGTTTATGTATGGGAGGATGTAATGACCCAGCTGATCGTTTTAAGAATTAATGCCTCGATCCTCTATTAACTTCATTCCCCATGTTTGTTTTGCTATTGTGAGCTACCGGGAGGATTTATTTGGAGTTTCAGATAGTTTTGGGACACTAAGTCCTTAAATGAGAGTTTAAGTTTTATATGTAGTAGGAACAGTGTGAAAATAGCATCGGAATGGAATTCTATTGGTTATGTTAGTTCTGTTAGGTAATTTTGAGTTTAGGAGCGTGTTTGAATTGTGTTTTGGAGGTCCGTATCTTATTTATGCTTGAAATGCCGAAAGTTGAATTTTTTAAGTTCCCGGTTAGATAGTCAGATTTTGATCTAAGGGTCGGAATGGAATTTCAGAAGTTTGAGTAGCTCCGTAGTGTTGAATGTGACGTGTGTGAAAAATTTCAGGTCATTCAAACGAGGTTTGATGGAATGTTTTATCGAAAGCATAATTTGTGAGTTTTTGAAATTCGTAGGCTTGAATCGGATACTAATTTGTTGATTCGGTGTTGTTTGAGGTGTTTTGAAGATTTGTATAAGTTTGGATAGTGGTATAAGACTTATTTTTGCATTTGGTTGGGGTCCAGGGGTCTCAGGGTGGTTTTGGATGATTAACAGGAAGTTTGGAGTTAGGAATTTGCAGCTAAAGCTGCTAAGTTCGCTGTCGTTCCCGCACCTGCAGCTTGGGAATGGCAAGTGCGATCGCGCGGAAGAAAAAGAGAAGTGACAAATACGGCCAAGAGGAAGAATGGTTGGAACTGCAGATGCATAAGTTTTGCCACATCTGCAAGACTGCGGGTACAGATAGGAAGTCATAGAAGTGGAAACTCCCCGTTTAATAAATAACCCTAGGTGCGACTTCGTCTTCGCAGAAATGAGACCGCAAGTTCGGTCCCAGAGCCGCAGATGCGGTTTCACTGATCAGAAAAAGGGGCAGAATCAAGGGTTTAGTTTAAAAACCTTAGAAACTGATTTGGGAGCTCGGAATTTGCGATTTGTAGAGAGATTTTCACCTAGGCATTTTGGCTAAGTAATTCTTAATCGGTTTTCACTAATTCCATGAAACTATGCTTAAATTCATCCTTTAAATTTGAATTTGCGGTGGAAAAATTGGAGAAAAGTTCTTAGACCTAATTTCTGATTTTGGATCAAGATTTTGATGTCGTATTGGAGTATTTTCTATATATATGAACTCGTGAGAGTATGAGGATTCTGAGTTTGTTAATTTTACTCGATTATGAGACATTGTCCCAAGGGGAATTTTGGTCATTTTCCCCTAATTTCGTGTATTATCTTCGAATTAATTAGTAAAATTAGTTACTTGAAGTGTTATTTACAATATGCAATTAATTTGAGTCGATTTAGGTCATTTCGAGTCGAGCACTCATGGCAAGAGCGTGGTTTCGGGTTGATTTTGAGCTGGAGGTAAGTTGCTTGCCTAACCTTGTGTGGGGGAAATCCCCTTGGGATTTGGTATTGTTGATATTAGAAATGCCCTGTACGTGAAGTGACGAGTGTGTACTTGTGCTAATTGTTGAAAATCCTATTTTCATTAAGTAACTCTAATTGTGTATCCTTTCCTGCTTATATTACTTGCACTTTAAGCACGCTATTAGCTTAGGGAAGCAGGTCTAATTGCCTTAATTGCTTTAATTGCTCAAACTGCCTTATTTGGATTATGTTTAGCATGCTAGGTTAGAAATACTTGTTTTACCTTGGTATAAATTTTTTTAATTAAATTGAGTATTCTTTGTGTCGCTGCTGTGCGTTTACTTTGGAACTACGACATGGTATCCTGGGGAATCCTTCTACTTGTTTACTTTGGACTACGGATTTGTATTCCAGGAGATCTCCTGCACCTTTATTGATTTGAACTATAGTGTGGGATATCGAGATATCCCCCAACACGTATATTAAGGATACTAAGAGATCCTTGGTATACTGAGAGATCCCCCACCACGTATATTGAGGATACTAAGAGATCCTTGGGATATCGAGGGATCCCCAAAATATATGTATTGAGGATACTAAGAGAATACTCGGGATACTGAGAGATTCCCAGCACACATATTGAGGATAATAAGAGACCTTCGGGATACTGAGAGATCACCGGTTATTATCTCTATGTTGAGCGGTATTCCTTTTGTGGTTATTCTGTCTCTGTTATAGTTGTTGTTATTCTTATTATCCTGTGTTACTTATTTCTGTTAGCATTTAATTATATTGCCATATTCTATACTACTGTAACGACCCGGCCCGTCGTTACTGGAATTACCACTCCATTATGTTGTAATTACATATCTTATGCTTTTATATCAGTGTTAGAGTCTATCGGGAGAGTTAGGAGTGAATTGAATTGAAAATGAAGCAAATAGCATGTTTGAAGAAAGTTTGAATACAGAAAGTCAACCTAGAGTTGACTATTGAGTTAGAGTGCTCGGAATCGGATTCTGATGATTCAACTAGTTTCGGGGGATCATTTATGGCTTAGGAGAGCAATCGGAATTGAATTTGGAGGTCCGGTGTAGTTTTAGGCTTGAATTGGCGAAGGTTGAATTTTGGCAAAAACCTGATGGGAGGTGAGATTTTGATCCGGGGGACGGAATGGAATTCCGACAATTCCTATAGCTTCGTTATGTGGATTTTGGATATGTACGCAAAATTTCAGGACATTCGGACGTCGTTTGATCGGGTTTTGGATTGAATGTTAGTTTTGAAAGTTTTGAAGAAACTTAGGCTTGAATCCGTGTGCAATGGGTGATTTTGATGTTTACGATGGTGTTTTTATGTTACGAGCAAGTTTGAATGAGATAATGTGATGTATTGGTGGCTTTGGTTGAGGTCCCGGGGGTCTCAGGATCATTTCGGATGCCTAACGGGCAAGTTTTGATCATGAAGTTGCTGCAGAAAATTGCAGACAGTGATTGCTCTATGCGATCGCATAGAGTCATTGCGATCGCATAGAAGAGCCTGGAGGGATGAGAAAAATGTGCTATGCGATCGCATAGCAAGGGGTGCGATCGCATAGGCTTATCAGACTGTGCATTGCGATCGCATAGCCAGTGCTGCGATCGCAGAGAAGAAAAGATAAGGCCTGGAAGGTTGTGTTATGCGATCGCGGAGGTGCATTGCGATCGCATAGAAGGGGAAATTTGGCAGGAAAAATTTAACTCTATGCGATCTTATAGGGCCATTGCGATTGCATAGAAGGAATGGTCAGGCAGTGAAATTAAAACCAGAACAGAACCAGTCGCGCATTCATATACCCAAAATACCATTTTTGAGCCCTAGAGAGAAGAAATCACGGGAAAACGCCTGGGAAATCATCGGGTATTCATCGGAGGTAAGTTTCTTGACTCAAAAACATCATTTTATGGTAGAATTAACATCAATCTTCATGAATTTGGGTAGAAATTGTGAAGGATTGTGGCCTAGATATTGAAAACGAAAATTTCGCAGGACCTGATTCTCCAGTTTGCCTGTATTTTTGTTCTGATTATCCCACACTTGTGCACAGTTATTTTCACTATTTACACTTTGTATACTCTGTAGAGGCTCATGACTCTTGACCCTTCGGTCTATGGGAGTTGGCACGTGTTGGGACTTGGTTCCCTGTTTTTAATATATCTATCACTGTTGTGCTTAAATTGGATAAAGTGAGCTTGTGGCTCCGTGGTTATTGTTGATTGGTTGGGCTGGCCTAGCAGTGTGCTGGGCGCCATCATGACCGGATTTGGGGTCGTGACAAGTTGGTATCAGAGCCTAGGTTTACTAGGCCTCATGAGTCTTGAGCCGGTTAGTAGAGTCTTGTGGATCGGTACGGGGACGCCCGTACTTATCCTCGGGAGGCTGCGAACCTTTAGGAAACACTTCACATTTCTTGAAATTCCTATCGTGCGTACTTGATTCACCTTGAGATAGAAATTTTGAAATTCCTTCCACACGTCTGTGTACGCATCGAGCGCTCAGTAATATAATTGTCTTATGGCTTGCAATTTCCCGATCGAGGGGCGAGATATAATCTCTGTGAGTTCATGTTGGGCCAGTCGGGATGACTCGAGGCCAGATCATTGTCTATGGCTTGAGCACCAAGGTTCTAATTCGCGAGCCGGTATTACAAAGTTCATACGATCGGTATTGATCTTTATTGAGATTTGATATGTAGCCCTAGCTATGGGCGTGAGAAATATTTTCATCACCTCGTAATTGGAAGGTAAAGTGCCTTATGTGTAGTGGAACGAGTTTAAACTCAGGAAGACTAAAGTGACTTTGCTATGTGTATCCTGGTGGATGGTATTGTGCTGAAATGCTAAATTGAGAAGAAGTAGAAGGGTTGATCCTCATGTGTAATTGAAAGGTATTTGATATGTGTTATGATTCGAGCGGATACAGCGCAGGTTCAAGTATAAATTGTGATAATATGATTCGTGTAGTATTGAGATTTAATGTTGTTGAAATACATTGTGATAGCTTGTTGAGTTGTGGAAGTATATATCTAGGATGGTTTGGTGATTCTCTGGCAGGTGGATAGGCCAAATTACAAAGGAAACTCCGCCGAAATTTTTGGAAAATTCGGGACTTAGAAAAGATTTTGTCACCTAAAGAGGGGGCGTAACTGTTGTGTGTGAATGAATGCAAGAATTGCAAAAGAGTTAATATTTCTGATGATTCGAATCTCCGCCGAAGCTTGTAAATGACTTGAGTTTAATCTCACTATAACATTGTGGCATCATTTGAGTAAAGAATGCTATGAGCGGCTAAAAGTGCTTTGATGTATGGCTCCGAGCCAAGTTGGGGAGGTTGTTATTGATTAATTGATCGCACTGTTGTGTGCTGTGTTGGCTCTGTCTCTAAGTATGTTGGGAAAATTCTAATAAAAGTTATAGTGCTTCGTAGATGTGAAGAAATACTAGGATGTTTTGAACTTATGTTGGTAAAGAATGTTCGGTGTATAGAAAAGAAAGATAGTTGATTGTATCTGTAAGTAATCATGTTCTGCGGTGTCAGAGTTCTAACAAGACACGAGTGGTTCTGTTCAATAAGACAGCTGAATTATAATTGAATAAGGGTGAATGACGCCCAAGAATGGTTTGCAGTGTTCAAGATTTTGCTTGTAACAGTCAGGTGCCCTAGGAATTGTGTATGTGGTAAAAGGCGGTGGTTTCGTTAGAAAAGATCAAGGCTTGTGTTATATCATGTGAATGATGGAATTTTTATGTATCCGTATTGGGAAGTAATGATAACAAATTTAAAGGAATCGCAGGAAGTTCTTCAAATAAAGTGTGGTGGAATGTGGTACTTCTGAGAACACTGAGAGATTATTCAGTGGCCTATGGGTCTTAGACCGTGTGGTCTTGTGTACGAGTCTTGTGAGGTAAAAAGGGTTGAGGCATTGTCGTACTACAGTAAAGACTAATATTAAATTAAAGATGAATCAGAAAGGAAACTGGGTAAATGGGACAACTTGTGAATAAACCAGAATGGTATAAAAAGGAATACGATTGATTCCTGGTATGTGGTTGAAGTAATGAGTCTTGCAGACATTGTGCAGCAAAGCTCTTGAGTGCTGGCAGTTGTGTAACTTGATATGGGTATAAGGACTCAGTCTTGGCAGTTTGACTTATGCAAGGTAATTGGGAGAAAGAGTTTATGATGTGTTTCATCATGGTTTGAAAATGAGTATATTCCTGTCGATATGCGAAGCGTGGAATATGTAATGAGTTTTCTCTATATGGGATCATGAAAGCCTTGACTAGTTGAGTGCGCAGATGTTTGCGGCGTAGGAAAGGAATATGAATTTCCATCCTATCTTAGTGTAATATGGTATACACGGTGTGTTATGGAAAGCTGATAATGGTATATTCTAGGTTTTAAGATCAGTTCATAATATATGGGAAGTCATTAAAATTATTGAGCAGCGCGGGCAGCTGCAGGTGAATTAAGAATCGATCTTTCTGATAATTTAAGAAAATGGTACTGCTATTCTATTAACTTGGCAGGGAATATGATCCAAAAAGGACAAGGCAATGTAAACCGATGATATCCGGTGGTATGGTGGTATTCTCTTGTTGGATCGACTATAATAACTGAGTAATTGATGGCATAGTGAAATTTCTGATTGGCTGTCGTGGTATGAATGGACACTTGATGTGCGTTATGTATTCGTATGGTGGAGTGTGGAATCAAGCATAGTGATTCATATGTTATATATGTGTAGGAGACTTGAAATTCTCGTTAATCCGCCTATGCAGTGGTTGTATATCGTGTGCATCGGCACCGTTTTGTGATTATTGGAAATCGGAAGCCTTAGAGTCTCTCTCTTGACTTGATAAGACGAATTTGGATTATGACACCTTATTTCAGACTGGTTGTCATAAGTCAGGTCGTCTAGACAAATGTGATATGGACTATGTCGGAAAATGGCACAAATTGCGTAGCAGAGAGCATCAGAGTATGCTCCAACAGAGTAGTTGTACCCAGGACCAGCGGACGGCTGGTAGGCATAGCTTTGTCAGTTGGACCTTAGTGGCGGATGTTAGTGTAGAAGTATCTACCATTGATTAGTTATGGTATTGAGGAACTTTGTCGGATGCATTTCTGGTGGCCGAACTTGAGGCTATATATATATGTTTACCATAATGAGCAACTTGACTCGACGCGCATTTCTTTAGCGAGGGTATGGTATCCGGATCGGGTGGCACGCCACCACGGGTATGTCATTAGAGCGGGTTGCATGCCGCAATAGAATATTGTGAAAATATAGTTAGTTATATGCTATCTGGTATACAATACTTCCTCGCTTCTGAGGAAAAGACCGTTTTGAGTATCGCTTGGCGAATGACACATCGGTTGTGTCCTTTCAGGATTTAAGAGCATACATTAAATTGTTTCACCCTGGGTGAGGTTGATTGCTTGGGTTCAAGACCTGGATCTGTGCGTGGCTAACCGTTTAGAGCTTAGTGGCTTGAGGTGTTTCATGAGTAATAATGTTGGGGTAGAATCACGAATCGTGGCAAGGCCACATGATGTGATGACCTTTCAAGAATGAGTCATGCACTCCATTCCTATGATGTGAGATGGGATCTCAGTTATATATTATGATGGTACAAAGGAATTGAATTACAGCCCTGTTGTTGGAGTCGGTTGTCATAATTTGAGTATGTTTAGATGTTTCTATTGGAGCTCATGTTGTGCTCATCGTGGCTTAGGCCGGTGCTGAGGTGTCATATCACCAGTGCGGTGTGTTATAATCGAAATGATCGTCGAAGCCAATAATGAGTGTGAGTATATGTGATTTGAGCTGGTTAGAAAGGTAATACCGAGATTTGGCTCCGAATTTTGTTGTAGTATCAATTAAAAGGGAAATGGATTCATGAATGGTTGACATGAGAGATGGGTTCGATATATCGCGTGTGCGGTTGCCGTTGGCAGGATATGAAGGTGTTGGAATAAGACTCTATCTAATGAAAAAGGTTTTTCAGTTGGTATTTGGTTATCGTGGGAAATTGTTGTGATTAGGGATTATTGTTTCGAGTGATTGGGTTGTTTGATACATCATATTATCTCACCGAGGTGGCGAGTATGGACTATTACAGTTGGATCGTGTGTATCCCGAGTATAGGCATGGGATTAGCATTTGGCATATGATTTCAGAAAGTACAATGTGATTTATGGTTCAGATGGTCTGTGAAATTTTGACTATGTGGTGTTTTCGGACTTATGTGAGATAGGGTGGCGTATGATCACCCGGATATATGCTTGGTAAGGTCATTCGGTTATTGGGTGGCTTCTAGTACAACTCTGAGTCCGCTCGAGGACGAGCGTTTGTTTAAGTTGCGGAGAATGTAACGACCCGGTCCGTCGTTATAGGAATTACAACTCCGTTATGTTGTAATTACATATCTTATGCTTTTATATCAGTGTTAGACTCTATCGGGAGAGTTAGGAGTGAATTGAATTGAAAATGAAGCAAATAGCATGTTTGAAGAAAGTTTGAATATAGAAAGTCAACCTAGAGTTGAGTATTGAGTTAGAGTGCTCGGAATCGGATTCTGATGATTCAACTAGTTTCGAGGGATCATTTATGGCTTAGGAGAGCAATCGGAATTGAATTTGGAGGTCCGGTGTAGTTTTAGGCTTGAATTGGCGAAGGTTGAATTTTGGCAAAAACCGGATGGGAGGTGAGATTTTGATCCGGGGTCGGAATGGAATTCCGACAATTCCTGTAGCTTCGTTATGTGATTTTGGATATGTCCGCAAAATTTCAGGACATTCGGACGTCGTTTGATCGGGTTTTGGATTGAATGTTAGTTTTGAAAGTTTTGAAGAAACTTAGGCTTGAATCTGTGTGCAATGGGTGATTTTGATGTTTACGATGGTGTTTTTATGTTACGAGCAAGTTTGAATGAGGTAATGTGATGTATTGGTGGCTTTGGTTGAGGTCCCGGGGGTCTCGGGATCATTTCGGATGCCTAACGGGCAAGTTTTGATCATGAAGTTGCTGCAGAAAATTGCAGACAGTGATTGCTCTATGCGATCGCATAGAGTCATTGCGATCGCATAGAAGAGCCTGGAGGGATGAGAAAAATGTGCTATGCGATCGCATAGCAAGGGGTGCGATCGCATAGGCTTATCAGACTGTGCATTGCGATCGCATAGCCAGTGCTGCGATCGCAGAGAAGAAAAGATAAGGCCTGGAAGGTTGTGCTATGCGATCGCGGAGGTGCATTGCGATCGCATAGAAGGGGAAATTTGGCAGGAAAAATTTAACTCTATGCGATCGCATAGGGCCATTGCGATCGCATAGAAGGAATGGTCTGGCAGTGAAATTAAAACCAGAACAGAACCAGTCGCGGGTTCATATACCCAAAACATAATTTTTGAGCCCTTGAGAGAAGAAATCACGGGAAAACGCCGGGAAATCATCGGGTATTCATCGGAGGTAAGTTTCTTGACTCAAAAACATCATTTTATGGTAGAATTAACATCAATCTTCATGAATTTGGGTAGAAATTGTGAAGGATTGTGGCCTAGATATTGAAAACGAAAATTTGGGTTTTGAAAGGCCAATCGAACTCCGATTTTGGTAAATTTTATATGTATGGACTCGTGGCGAGACGAGGTTTCTGGAAATATGAGTTTCGAAATTTTTCGAGATGTGGGCCCGGGGCTCGGGTTTTGCAAATTTCGTGATTTTTGATATTTTTCGAGTTCTTTCGATTGGGTTATGCTCCATTAGCCTATTTTGATATATTTGTACTGATTTTGGCTAGTTTGGACGTGCGTGGATGCCGGTTCGAGGAGCTAAGGCGTCGCGGGCATGAGTTTTCGTCGGTTCGAGGTGGGTAATACGTGTAAATGATGTCCTGAGGGTTAGTAAACCCCGGACTTGCACATCTTAGTGCTGTGTCCAGTTGACTTGCACGCCGGATAACAGGCATGGGGTAAAGCACCATTGGGGATTGTGACTTGGTCCGTCCCGCGTAATAAATAATAACACCTAATTGTTGAAATGAATTGGACTAATTATCATGTTTGGGCTTCGTGCCAATTATTTGAATCCTTCGGGGATTGGTATCACTGTTTTGATAACACTGTGCATATTTTATTCTAAATTTAAGGTTTAAAAATGGTATTTTGCTATTCAGCATTTTTATAAGGTTATGAAAAAAGAAACTTGAAAAAGGTCTTAATAACATTTTTTAGCTGTGAGCTAATATGATATTGTTGCCCGTAGGGCTTTCTTGATTATTTGTTAGACTGATTAGGCCGAGGACCATATGTTAGGGCATGACATTTCATGTGAGCATATGCATATACATGCATGGATCGGACTGCACGTCGCAGTGGTATACGGATCGGGCTGCGCGCCGCAGCAGGTGTGATATTAATATTGTGCTTGGGCGGTAGGAGCCCCTCCGGAGTCCGAACCCCCACAGTGAGCACGGGTACCCAAATTGGATCGGGCTACACGCCGTAGCGGTCATATGCATTGCATGGCATACATACATTGGTTTACGTGTACTACGTGGCATAACATTCAGCACTCATACATTACTGGCACACATGCATTTGTTGCTTTATTTACCAGATCTCCTGGTATAAATTGTTAAGGAGTGCTGAGCCCGAGAGGCTGATTTGAGTGCTGACTTGCACTGCTTGAGATTGTATCCAGGTATTGGTATATTATTATGAAAGAATGTAGCTAAAATTGAGATTTCTAAATAATCTACTCACATATGCTTGAACGGAATAAAAAGATAGTTATGTATTGTGTAGCATGAGATAGTGCCTATCGTGGTTTTCTTCCCTTCAGCATTATTTACTTTTATTACTGCTGAGTTGGAAGTACTCACACCCGACTCCCTGCACCTTGTGTGCAGATCCAGGTACATCACAGTGGAGCTGATTCTATTGCGGCTCGGGAGTGCTTTTGGATAGTCGAGGTAGCTGCCTGCGTTCGCAGGACCTGATTCTCTAGTTTGTCTGTATTTTGTTCTGATCATCCCACACTTGTGCACAATTATATTCACTATTTACACTTTGTATACTCTGTAGAGGCTCATGACTCTTGACCCTTCGGTCTATGGGAGTTGGCACGTGTTGGGACTTGGTTCCCTATTTTTAATATATCTATCATTGTTATGCTTAAATTGGAAGCGTGTGGCTCCGTGGTTATTGTTGATTGGTCGGGCTGGCCTAGCAGTGTGCTGGGCGCCATCACGACCGGATTTGGGGTCGTGACAACTACTTTCTTATTTTTTAGCCATAATTAGTAGGGCCCTGACCTTCCTCATCACAACTCGACCGAGGTTAGGCTTGGCTCTTACTGAGTACCGATGTGGTGTACTCATGCCCTTCCTATGCATGTTTTTCCATGTGCAGATACAGGTATTTTGACTCAGCCTACTATCCTTGATCTGCGGGCTCGCCTCAACGAACATAGGTCCACTTCTGTGGACTTAGCTGACCCCGCACAATATCGCACCTGCGCTTCCTTCACCGCTTCCGCGGACTCGCTTCTGCGGTCCAAGTTCCGCAGAAGCGAAAACAACAGGAGACAGAAAACAAGACCTGACGCAACTTCCAATTTCTCTCGTTTAATCACCCGAACTCATCCCGAGGCCTCTGGGACCTGAACCAACAGTACAAACCTACTCTAAAACATCATACGAACTTGTTCCAATCATAAAAACATACCCATAAACACAAGAATCATCAAAATCAAGGCAGATTCAAGCCTAAGTTTCAACTAAAACTTCTAAAACCAATATCCAGTCAAAAACCCGACCAAACGATGTCCGAATGACCTGAACATTTGCAGACATATCCAAAATCACCTAACGAAGCTAGTGGAACTGTCAAAATTCCATTCCGACCGCCGGATTAAAATCTCACCTATCAACCGGATTTTCAAAAATTCCAAACTTCGGTATTTCAAGCCTAAATGAGCTACGGACCTCTAAAATACATTCCGAACACGCTCCCAACCTCGAAATCACCTAACAGAGCTAATGGAACTATCAGATTTTTGTTTCGAGATTGTCTTAACTTTATTCCAAATACTGGCCATTTTTCAACTATAAAGCTCACATTTAGGGGCTAAGTGTCCCAAAACACTCCAAATTCTAGAACCGAACCTCCCGGCAAACCAAAATAGCAGAAATGAACTTAGGAAAATAGTTAATTGGGGATCGGGGCATAAATTTCAAAAATGACCGGCTGGGTCTTTAAATCCTCCCACGCTTAAACATTCGTTCGTCCTCGAACGAGCATAGAAAACGTACCTGAAGTAGCAAAGAGATGGGGGCACTGGCTGCGCATATCCTGCACGGTCTCCCAAGTCACCTCCTAGACCGGCTGACCTCGCCACTGAACCTTCACTGATGCAATGTTCTTTGACCTTAGCTTCCGAACCTCCTGTCCAATATCTCCACCGGCTCCTCAACATAAGATAGATCCTTGTTCGACTGGACTGAACTGTAATCCAACACGTGCGACAGATCACCGCGATATCTCCGGAGCATAGAAACATGAAAAACTGGATGGACTCCGGCTAGGCTGGGAGGTAAGGCCAGCTCATAAGCAACCTCCCCAACTTGCCTAAAAATCTCAAAAGGCCCAATAAATCTGGACTCAGCTTCCCTTTCTTCCCAAATCTCATGACGCCCTTCATGGGAGGGACCCGAAGTAGAACCCGCTCGCCAACCATAAATGCCACATCGTGAACCTTCTTGTCCGCATAACTCTTCTGTCTAGACTGGGCTGCACGGAGTCTATCCTGAATCTCCTTGACCTTGTCCATTGCATCCTGGACCATCTCAAGACCCAATAACCTGGCCTCGCCCGGCTCGAACCAACCCACCGGAGACCTGCACCTCCTACCATATAGGGCCTCATACATTGCCATATGAATGCTGGACTGATAGCTATTGTTATAAGCAAACTCTGCCAGTGGCAAGAAGTGATCCCATGAACCTCCAAACTCAATCACGCACGCACGGAGCATATCCTCCAAAATCTGAATAGTGCGCTCGGACTGCCCATCCGTCTAGGGGTGAAATGCTGTGCTCAGCTCCACCCGAGTACCTAACTCCTACTGCACGGCTCTCCAGAACCGTGAAGTAAACTGAGTGCCTCTATCTGAAATGATGGAAACTGGAATACCATGCAACCGGACTATCTCCCTGATATAGATCTCCTGCCAACCGCTCCGATGAGTAAGTAGTGCACACATGTATGAAATGGGCGGACTTGGTTAGCTGATCCACAATGACCCAAATAGAATCAAACTTCCTCACAGTCCATGGAAGTCCAGATACGAAGTCCATGGTAATGCGTTCCCACTTCCACTCTGGAATCTCAATCTGCTGTAACAACCCACCCGGACACTAATGCTCGTACTTCAACTGCTGGCAGTTGAGGCATCTAGAAACATATTCAACTATATCCTTCTTCATCTGCCTCCACCAATAGTGCTTCCTCAAGTCCTAATACCTCTTCGCGGTACCCAGATGGATGAAATAATGCGAGCTATGGGCCTCAGCTAGAATCAACTCTCAAAGATCATCCACATTGGCACACAAATACACCCATACATCCTCATCACTCCATCATCCCCGATGGTAACATCTCGAGCATCACCACGCCGAACTCTATCCTGAAGAACAAGCAAATGAGGGTCATCAAACTGCCGCTCCCTGATGCGATCAAATAGAGAAGACCGAGAAACCACACAGGCCAGAAACCGGCTGGCTCTGAAAGATCCAATCTAACAAACTATATGGCCAAGGCCTGAACATCCATCACCATAGGTCTCTCTGAGGCTGGTAGATATGCCAAACTCCCCAAACTCTCCGCCCGGCAACTCAAGGCATCGGCAACCACATTGGCCTTGCCCGGGTGATAAAGAATAGTAATGTCATAGTCCTTTAACAGCTCTAGCCATCTCCTCTGACACATATTCAGGTGCTTCTGCTTAAGCAAGTGCTGCAAACTCTGATGATCAATGGAAATCTCACAAGGAACCCCATACAAATAATGACGCCAAATCTTCAAGGTGTGACCAATGGCAACTAGCTCAAGATCGTGGACAGGGTAGTTCATTTCATACACCTTCAGTTGTCGGGACGCGTAGGCAATCACCCTACCGTCCTGCATTAATACTACTCCAAGTCCAACCCGTGAGGCATCACAATAGACTGTATAGGACCCCGAACCAGTAGGCAACATCAAGATAGGGGCCAAAGTCAAAGGTGTCTTGAGCTTTTGGAAGATCGCCTCACACTCCTCTATCCATTGAAAAGGGGAACCCTTTTGGGTCAATCTAGTCATAGGTGCTGCGATTGAAGAGAATCGCTCCACAAAGCGACGGTAATAACCCGCCAAACCAAGGAAACTACGAATCTCAGTAGCTGAGGAGGGCCTTGGCCAACCCTACACGGCCCCCACCTTCCTTGGATCCACTCGAATACCCTCGCTCGACACCACGTGGCCTAGAAATGCCACCGAACTCAGCCAAAACTCACATTTAGAGAACTTTGCATATAATTGCTTCTCCCTCAGAGTCTGAAGCACTATCCTCAGATGCTGCTCTTGCTTTCCCGACTCTAGGAAAATACCAAAATATCATCAATGAAAATAATCACGAACGAGTCAAGATATGGCCTGAATACACTGTGCATCAAATGCATGAAAGCTGCTGGGGCATTAGTCAGCCCGAATGACATAACGAGGAACTCGTAATGACCATACCAAGTCCTGAAGGCAGTGTTTGGGATATCCAGCTCCCGAATCTTTAGGTGATGATAACCAGAGCGCAAATCAATTTTGGAGAACACTCGTGCGCCCTGTAGCTGATCAAATAAGTCATTAATACGTGGCAAAGGATACCGGTTCTTCACTGTAACTTTGTTCAACTAGCAATAGTCAATACACATACGCATAGAACCGTCATTCTTCTTCACAAACAACACATGAGCACCCCAAGGCGAAACATTGGGTCGAATGAAACCCTTAACCAACAACTCATGTAACTAATCCTTCAACTCAGGAGGAGCCATGCGGTATAGTGGGATAGAAATGGGCTAAGTGCCCGACAACAAATCAATACCAAAATTGATATCTCTATCGAGCATCATGCCCGGGAGATCAGCTGGAAACACATAAGAGAAATCACGTACCACTGGGACTGAATCAATAGAAGGGTGTCAACACTGACGTCCCTCACATAAGCTAGATAAGCAACACACCCCTTCTCAACCATACGTTGAGCTTTGAGAAAAGAAATAACACGGCCGGGGGTGTGATCTAGAGTACCACTCCACTCAATACGTGGAATGTCTGGCATAGCCAGCGTCACAATCTTGGCGTGACAATCAAGAATAGCATGATGGGGTGAGAACCAGTCCATGCCCAGAATAATATTGAAATCAACCATACCGAGCAATAAAAGATCAGCTCTGGTCTCAAAACCACAAATAGTGACCAAACACGACCGATACACACGGTCCACAACCAAAGAATCTCCCACCGGAGTAGAAACATAAACGGGGACACTCAAAGAATCCCGAGGCACACCCAGATGTGAAGCAAAACAAGAGGACACATATGAAAAAGTAGAACCAGGATCGAATAGAACCGATGCCTCTTTGTGACTAACAAAGATAAAACCTGTGATAACAGAATTAGAGGCGACAGCTACGGCGCGACCAGGAATAGCATAAAATATGGCCTGGCCCCTCGCTCGAGGGCGGCCTCTATCACCCTGATCCCCACCCCTGGCTGGCTGGGCAGGTGGGGTGGCAGCTGGAGCTGGAACGATGTTCTGTTGCCCCTGTGAACCGCTGAGACTATGAAGTCCGTGGAGGCGCTCCTCTCTTACGCCTGAGGCACTCGCTAACCAGATGGAGAGTATCCCCGTACTTAAAACATGCCCTGGGAGGACGCGGTGGCTGTGATTGACCGGCCCCGCTCCCGCCGGACTGACCCTAGAGGTACTCCGCGAAGGAGGCGCACTGGAAACTGGGGGAGCATAATAAGGCTCCTGAGGTGCTAGAGGAGCTGGAGTACCACCAGCTGCTGGCAATGTCAAATGAACTGGATGATCGAAATAATCCCTGCCAAATCGACCAGCTACAGCAGTACGGGCACCAGAGAAATAACCCAACTCACGAGACCTCTTGGCCTTCCTCTCTCCTCGCTCTCTAGCAAGCATACCCTCAATCCGTCTGGAATTACTCATCGCCTACTGATACGGCACATCTGTCCCTAGCTCTCCAGCCGTGCTGGACCGGATAGGCAGAATAGACCCTCAATAAACCTCTGCACTCTCTCTCGGACTGTGGCGACCAAAGCTGGTGCATGTCTGGCTAACCGGGTGAAACTGATGGCATACTCAGATACTGACATAGAGCCCTGGCACAACCGCTCAAACCCTCGTATGCCAAGCATCCCTAAGGCTCTGGGGTACAAATTTCCGCAAAAACATATCAGAAAACTGTGTCCAAGTCAGTGAGGCAGACTCGACTGGACTATCCAACTCATATGTGCGCCACCAATCATAAGCGGCCCTCCATGATGAATAGCAGTAAAAAAAACCCCATTGGTCTACACAATACCCATAGTACGGAGGATGCGATGACACTCCTCCGGAAATCCCAAGGCATCATCTGAAGCTAAACCACTAAACACTGGGGGATCATACTTCTTGAACCTCTCCAACCTACGCTGCTCGTCCTCGGAGGCAGCTTACCCACCTCAGGGTGTACTGGTGCGGCATGCGGTATAGGAATAACCTCTAGAACCTGCTTTATGGGCACTCACTGCTTAGGAGTGCGGGCTGCGGGAGTCTGGGCACCTCCCCCGACCTGAGATGTGGCTGCAGCGAGAGGAAGCAACCCCGCCTGAGCCAGAGTAGTGTACATGCTCATAAACAGAGCTAGAGTCTCTTGGAGTGCTGGAGTCGTAGTTGATGTAGTAGGTTTACCGGGTGCCTGTACTACAACCTGATCCACCGGTGGCGCCTCAGCGGCAGCGTGTGCGGGTGCTGTGACTGCACCTCGGGCACGTCCTCGGCCTCTACCCCGGCCCCGGCCTCTGGCGGCGGTAGTAGGGGGTGCGGGTGCCTGATCCTCACGAGTAGCACGTGTCCTCACCATCTGTGAGAGAATAGAAGACAGAAGTTTAGATTTGGTGTCAAAATATCGCACGACAAGGAATTCAAAAGTAATGAAGAGTTTCCTAAATAGTTACATAGCCCCTTGTAGATAAATATGGACATCTCCGTATCGATCAGCGAGACTCTAAATAACCGGCACGTGTCCCGTGACACCTATGAACCTAGAGCTCTTATACTAACTTGTCACGACCCTAGTTCACCAATCATGAACCTGTCATGACGGCACCTAGTCTTCGCGACTAGGTAAGCCTAACACAATACGGAATTTACAACTTTTACGAACAACAAGAAAAATAACAACGGAACATAGAATATGTAATAGGTGCCGCTCGGCACATACACTTTACCAAAATCCTAGAATATATAACCACCAAGACTCGGAAACTCACGGGCAATCACAGGCTAAGATAGTAAAAACTGTGGCTCTATCCACCAAAAGTATCTATACAACCGAAAACAAAAGGAATATCTAGTGCCACTAGGAAAGAACGGAAGAAGACTCTCCGGATCTTCGGACGATGTAGATGCATACCTTGAGTCTCCTGAGTATAACCTCGATCATCGGTAGTGTGCATGATCAGATGGTATATGTACAGCAAAAAGTATGCAGAAGAGTAGCATGAGTACACCACGACAATACTCAGTAAGTGCTAAGCCAAACCTCGATGGAGTAGTGACGAGAAAGGTCAGGGCCCTACCGAGAATAATAATAATAACAATAATATCGAACAGTGCAAAATAGGAGTAAATCTGAAATAACAGCAAAATGAGATATGAACTACGAGTCATCTACAGTTAAGCTAACAAGGAAAAAATCAACACAACAAGTACAAAATCAATAGCACAGGATCTCCTGGAATTGAACCAGTAGTCCATTTATACTCAGCAGCTTAGGATCTCCGGGAATAAAACCTGCAGTCCATATATATAAATCAGTAGCCAGGATCTCCGGGAATTGAACCCGAGATCTTTTATATCAGTATCACGGGATCTTCGAGAATTGAACCTGCAGTCCTTTATATCAGTATCACAGGATCTCCGAGAATTGAACTCGCAGTCCTTTATATCAGTATCACAGGATCTCCAGGAATTGAACTCGCAGTCCTTTGTATCAGCATCACAAGATCTCCGGGAGTTGAACCCGCAGCCCTTTGTATCAGTAGTACCGGATCTCCGGGAATCGAACCCGCAGTCCACAGAACACAAACACAACCAAATTAGATAATACACAGAGAGAAATGAAATACACTGCTACGATTAACAATTAAATCCGGTCTCAACATGTTCCAGGAAATTAAATTAAGACAAGTAAGCATTTAGACAGTTAACCCTATTTAATCATGCTTCCCTAGCTAAAACATGACAATTCTTCCAATTAAACTAATCCAATAAAAGAGATAACACTGATTGAGCAATTCAAGTAAAGTGTGTTTTTAAATAATTTGCGCAAGTACACGCCCGTAACCTCGCGTACAAGGCATTTAAATCAACACATCATATATCCTAGGGGAGAAGGTCCCCCACATAAGGTTAGATAAGCCACTTACCTCAATCCCGGTACAAAACCATTAAGAAATAATGCCCTTGCCACAAATATCCGACTCTGATTGGCCCAAATCTATTCACACCAATTACGTAATGTAAATAACATCGCAAGCAACTAATTACATTGCTAAAATTAAAGCTAAGGTGCAAAAATAGGTAAAATGACCAAGATACCACTCTAGTCATCGGCTCAAAATAAAAATATTTTTATGTTTTCAGGACCCTTGCACTCTCATGATTCTAACCATATAAAATTTATCAAAATCGGAGTCCATTTGCTCATTCAAATCATCAATTTTCATTCTCTTAGGCCTAGAGCTAAATCCTCCATTTTTATACCTTAATTCCCCCATTTTCAGAGATTTAATCCATGATTTAATAATGTAATAACATAATTTGGGTCCAAGAGTTGTTACCTGGTGATACTCCTCAATCTCCTCCTCAAAATCGTCCAATTCTTCTCCTAGTTCGAAGCCCCTAAATATTTTACTACACTGAAATTTCGAAATGAGCTGAAGCATTAACCTATAGTGACTTTTCGCTTCTGCGACATTGGGGTCGCTTTCGTGATCCCGCTTTTGCGAAGAAGCTTCCGCTTCTGCGGCTTTTACTTTACTTGCCCAGGACCACTTCTACGGTCTACTATCGCTTCTGAGATGACCGCGTATGCGGAATCTGTACCCGACCAAGGCAGATTCAAGCCTGAGTTTCAACTAAAACTTCAAAAACCAATATCCAGTCAAAAACCCGACCGAACGATATCCGAATGACCTGAAAATTTGCAAACATATCCAAAATCACCTAACGATGCTACTGGAACTATTAGAATTCTATTCTGACCCCCGGATCAAAATCTCACCTATCAAACGGATTTTCAAAAATTCCAAACTTCGGCATTTCAAGCCTAAATGACCTATGAACCTCCAAAATACATTCCGAACACGCTCCCAACCCCAAAATCACCTAACGGAGCTAACGGAACCATCGGATTTCCGTTCCCAGGTCGTCTTAAAATTGTTCCTAATACGGGCCATTTTTCAACTATAAAGCTCTCATTTAGGAGCTAAGAGTCCCAAAATACTCCAAATTCTAGAATCGAACCTCTCGGCAAACCAAAATAGCAGAAATGAACTTAGGAAAAATAGTTAATTGGGGATCGGGGCGTAAATTTCAAAAATGACCGGCCGGGTCATTACACTTATAAGCCTTTTTCGGCTTATCAACACGTTTGGTAAAGTTAAAAGTGCTTATAAGTCAAAAATAAGCCAAAAGCCATAAGCTGGTTACCCCCAACTTATGAATTTTAGCTTATAAGAACTTTATGTTTGACCAAGATTCTTACTACTTTATCCTTAAAATATTCTTTTTTTGGAACAAAACTCTTACATTGATACTCACAGCCTCAAGTATTGTTTCAACCACCCCTCCTCCCCATTCCCCAGCCTCTTCAAGTTTACAATTCTCATTGACTATTTAAGATAACAAGTTCTCTATTTCTTTTCATATTTATATCTATGTGATTGTGTATTAATCTTTAAACTGTTTCTAATAAATGAGGACATATTAAATTTTCGGTATATTGCTTTCTAAGGGTTGTGGTGATAAAGGCAATGTTTGTTTTTCTTCAAATATTTTGTCCTATTAAGGTCTATTTTTTACTGAGAAAATTTTATCAATTTATTAATTATTATAACTTATGATTATATGCTTATCATAAAACAAATTATATTTATCAGAAAAGTTATCTTATATAAGCACATTTATATTTAAAATAAAATAAAAAATAGAATATTTTGTATTTGAATTGATTTGGAATCTATATTTTTGAAGAAATTACGACCTTATAAGTGTAAACAGTTCTAAGGTTAGTTATGAGATTTTAACAGAAAAGTAGCTTATCAACACTTTTTTATCAAATACTTCAGCAACTTATTATCAATTTCAGCACTTATATCCAAACACGAAACTGCTTATTTATTAAATCAGTTTTAGCACTTAAAAGTATTTTGCAGCACGTAATACTTATCTGCTACTTCAAATCAGCTAATCTAAACGGGCTCTAAGCTTATAAGCTGGTCAAACTGGTTTATAAGTACTTTTTGGCTTATCTACGCGTTTGGTAAAATTAAAAGTGCTTATAAGCCAAAAATAAGCCAAAAGCCATAAGTTGGTCTCCCCAAACTTATCAAATTTAAGCTTATAAGCATTTTAGGTTTGACCAAAATAGTTATTATTCTATCCCTAAAATACTTTTTTTAAAAACAAAACTCTTCGTATACCTTGTTTTTCAAATGCTTATTATTAATTTCAACACATTTATCCAAACACATAACTACTTATTTTTTAAGTCAGCTTCAGCACGTAAAAGTGCTTTTCAGCAACTAATACTTATCAGCTACTCTAAATTAGCTAAGCCAAACGGGCTATTAATTGCTACTTTCATGACTCGAACAAAACAATATTTGTAAGTTCTGGAAGCAACTATTGCCATGAATAATTGCATTAGGGCATCTTATTTCTTAGGGTACAACTCGTCCTCTTTTCCTACTTGAACACGGAATATCTTGGGTACGTAGCTGTCCTTTTACATTAATTAATAGCCTAATGAAAGTATTAGTTGCAAAATTTAACCAAATATATCTATTATAGCGTAGTATAATAGAAATATTACTCTAAGAATTGCGCAAAGTTTCTAGAAGTGGTTAATGCAGTTCTATAATTATTAGTAGAAAATAATTTTCTTTGCCAAATATTCTCCTAGAACTAAAAGAACTAAAGTAAATATTAAAAGAAAACTCTAATCGTAACTAACCCTTTTTACCTGGAGACAAAGAATTTAGCTACTCATGGCTATGGAAAAACAAACTAAGATAGAATTCATCATAACTATCAATAAAAATCAAAGAAAAGAAGAAAGATGTTTGGAGTATTCTCTCACAATAGTTTCATTGCCAAGACACTCTAAAAATTTATACATGTCTCTTTTCGGTGAAGTCTAGTATTTGAAATAGGGTTTAGGTCTAAAAATCCCGTCGTTTTCACTTTAGTATTCAAAGTTTATTGCGCCTGACGCGGTTATGCCGCGATCGCTGTGGAATCGTGGCCAAATGCCCTCTCTGATTCTCAAATATCCTGCAGGTATCTTCCATCGCAGTTCTGTCACAGTCGTGGTAGAACCGCGACCAAACCTCTTCTCTGAATCTTCAGGGCTGGCAGGCATGGTTCACTTTTGAAATTACACAGTTGGCCTATTTTGCTTTATTTTTTACTCCAAAAGTAATCCCTAGACTTCCTTGGACATATA
The DNA here is from genome assembly GCA_032618575.1 of Nicotiana noctiflora. Classification (NCBI taxonomy): domain Eukaryota; kingdom Viridiplantae; phylum Streptophyta; class Magnoliopsida; order Solanales; family Solanaceae; genus Nicotiana; species Nicotiana noctiflora. The sequence goes on from JASVEL010012519.1 coordinate 176,928, forward strand.
TCACTTGCAAATCATGAAAAACACTAATAAGAGCATTTTTCTATCACTTTTATCATCGAAACTATACAAGAAGGTGGTTATTTAAGGTGTGATTATAGTTTAATTCACCTATTATCAACACCCCACATTTAAACCTTTGCTCGTCCTCAATAAAGCTATACCACACTTCTAGGCCTAACCGTTCAATGCATTGCCCCAACTTATGTCACACCCGCCATTACAAAGGATAAACCTAAGCAGTGCAACAATCATACCTCAGATACAGACTCTCATGCCATGACACACTACTCACTCTAATTACTCTAACAGAAGTGAAGACTCACTTTTTCTTCCTGGGTCACATGCCCTCACATCAAAAGTCTGAGAGAAGTTCCACACACATAAAATTCAAACAACAAGGAACCAAATATAGGAAGAGTTCACTCACTCTCAGCAAAGAGCATTCACATGCCAAACAGACACACCATAAGCATGCCCCTAGTGTAATACTCTGCTAATCGAGCCATTCAGTCAAAGACCAAGAGGTCTTTATTAGTTGTAATGTAGGCTAATGGATGGGTAGGATAGATTTGGATATAGTGACTAACCTCCCTAAGCACTTTTAATACATACTTCCTTTTATTTTAACTTTCATACTCAACCCAATCATTATTCCACATTTTTGTTTTACATGTGATCCCCACTTTTCTTTAGGTGCAACTGGTTTCTCTTTGTTTTTTTTTCTTTATTTTATTTTCTTTGTCTTTCTTTCACAATGCTAGTGCACCAATCAAACCATTCATCCTTGATTTCTTTTTTTCGCTAACTCCCCACTACCTCACACTTTGACTTTTGTATGTTCTTTAATGATTTAAGTGCTTCTAGGAGGTGTAGGTTCAAATAATTAAGCTATTCAAACACAGCGATTTAGACCATTATAGGGTTATCAAAGAACGGCTTCAGGCTCAAAGGGGTTCACTATGGCAATATATACAGGTGGATTTACAATTATATAGGGTTGCACAAAGAAATGCCTCAATCATCTCCAAAACCAAACAACTTCTATTTCACTTCGCAAACACAAAGCGCAAGTTCTAGGTATTGTATGCAAGCACAAAATGCAAGTAATAACTCTCACACACTTAGCATGTATCTCATTTCGAATCAGTTCATCAACACACTCATTGTGATGACTCGACCCGTCATCACATGATTTACCATCATGTTTCCCCCTTATTGTGATGCTTCATGTTCTTATATTGGTATTTGAGTTTATCGAGTGTAATTGAATTGGTTTTGATTGGAAATAGGGCACGTAGCCTCGTAGAAGGAAACTTGTTTTAGAAAAGTTAACTGGAAGTTGATTATGTGGTTAGAAGGCTCGAATGCAAATTTTGGTGTTTCGGATAGCTTCGGGGGATAATTTGAGACTTAGGGCAATGATTGGAATTGAATTTAGAGGTTCGGTGTAGAAATAGGCTTGAATTGGCGAAGTTGGAATTTGGTGAATTCTATTTGATAGGTGAGATTTTGATCCGAGGGATGGAATGGAATTCTGAGAGTTGCAGAGCTTCGTTAGGTGATTTTGGATATGTCCGCAAATTTTCAGGCCATTTGGACGTTGTTTGATTGGGTTTTTGATCAAATGTTAGATTCGAAAGTTTTGAAGAAAACTAGGCTTGAATCCTATGTGTTTTAATGGTTTTAGTGTTGTTTGATGTGTTTTGAGGATTGTAACAAGTTCGTATAATGTTATGGGATATGTTGACAGGTTTAGTTGAGGTCCCGAGGGCCTCGGGGTGATTTCGGGTGTTCAGCGGATCATTTTTGGATGGCTAAGTGATCAAATTTTACCGTCACAATATTGCAGAGATTTTGCTCTATGCGATCGCATAGGGTGTATTGCGATCGCATAGGAGGCCTTGGAGAGAAGTTCAGTTTTTTTCAATAGAATCGCGTAAAGAGCAGTGCGATCGCATAAGGTTGGATGACTGGTCAGTGCAGTCACGTTCAGGGTGTTGCGATCGCATAGTGTAATAGGACCTAGGGTCCCCTGGTAGCAGTTGTACTATACGAACGCAGAGAGGAGAGTGCGATCGCGTAGTTGTAGGAGGCTGTGCTCTGCGATCGCAGAAGCAGTCCTACGATCGCATTAGAAGATTTTTAGGCGGTTGAATTTTGTGCTATGCGATCGCATAGAAGGAATGCTTGGGCGGACAGACCACGAGCAAAACTCATTTTCCACCATTTTGAGCACATTTTGGAGCTTTTGGACGATGGATAAAGAGAAATTCATCTAAGATTTGATTAGAGGCAAGATTTATGAGCTAATTACATGATTTTAATGAAGATTCATCATCTAAATCCCTGAAAATTGGGTGGAATTGGAGAAACTAGGGATTGAGTGTTTGATAATTCAAATTTGGAATTGATAGGTCATTTGAGCTCGGATTTGGGAGTTCTTGGTATTTACGGACTCGTGGCGAGACGAGTATTTTTGGAATATAACTTTCATAATTTTTTGAGGAGCGGGCCCGGGGCTCGGGTTTTGCTACTTTCAAGATTTTCGTTATATTTCGATTGACTTCGATTTGGGTGTTGTTCCATTAGCCTATTATGATATATTTGTACTGATTTTGGCTAGTTTCGACGCGCGTGGAAGCCAGTTTGAGGAGAAAAGGCATCGCAAGCTAGAGTTTTTGCCGGATCGAGGTGGATAATACTTGTAAATGATGTCTTGAGGGTTTGTAAACCCCGAACTTGAACATCATAGTGCTGTATTGAGGTGACTTGCACGCCGGATAACAGGCATGGGGTAGAGCACCATTGGGGATTGTGACTTGGCCCGTCCCGCTTAACAAAAAAAAAACTACCTAATCGCTTGATGTTTAATTGACACCCTAATAAAAATATTAATTATCATGAACTGGACTAATTATCATGTATTGGGCTTCGTGACAAATATTTGAATCCTTCTGGGATTGATATTGTTGTTTTGCATTACTGTGCATATTTTCATCTCAGTCGAAGGTTTTAAAATGGTATTTTGAAACTCACATTCTTTATAAGATTTGAAAACTTAAATAACATTTTGATGACATGTTTAGCTGAGAGCTGATATGTTACTATTGCCTAATAGGCTTATGAGCATTTATCACTATGCATGGATCGAACTGTACGTCGCCGCAGGAGTGATATTGATATTGCGCTTGGGCTGTAGGAGCCCCTCCGGAGTTTGAACCTCCATAGTGAGTGCGGGTGCCTAAATGGATCGGGATGTACGCCACAACGTCATGTATAATGCATTGCATTCATGCACTAGTTTCTATTTGTACTACATGGCATGACATTTAGCACTCATACATTACTGGCATACATGTATTACTTGCCTTGTTGACCAGATACCCTGGTGTAAATTGTTAAAGGAGTGTTGCACCCAAGGGGCTGATTTGAGTGTAGGCTTGCACTATTTGATGTCGTATCCAAGTACTTAACTGTTAATAATGAAAGAAAGATATGTTTTAAAAAGAGATTTCAAAATTGACCTAGATATGTTATAAAGGATTAGCATGAAAGTGCACTGCAGTTTAAAATGTGTGGTTCTGTATTTTATAGAACGAGATAGTGCTTTTGTGTGGTATTTACTTTTATTACCGCTAAGTTGGAAGTACTCACTCGACTCCCTACACCATGTGTGCAGATTCAAGTACTTCAGGAGCTAGCTGAGTTTTCTGCTGATTCAGAGCTCGTTCGGGATTGTCGAGGTAGCTGCATGACGTCCGCAGGGCCCGAAACCTCCCTCATTCTATCTGTTGGTTGATCATTCCGCATATATTCAGACCTTGTAGAATTTTTCAGTATTGTTATACTATCCTGGTAGAGGCTCTAGACTCGTGAACCCTAGGTCTTGGGGAAGTTATGATGTTTCTGTGAGATATTCGTGTTGTTTTATAACTATTAGCTTTATTTTAATTTTCTTCACTGCTAAAGATTTTAAATAAGTGATTTTGAGCTCTAAGCTCGGGTTGAGAGCGTATTTGGTCGGGCTTGCTTAGTCGTTGGGTTGGGTGCCATCACGATCGGGTTTGGGGTCGTGACAAGTTGGTATGAGAGCCTAGGTTACTATGCTTCATGAGTTATGAGCCGGTTGGTAGAGTCTCATGGATCAGTACGGGGAAACCTGCGCTTATCCTCGAGGGGCTGCGAAACCTCTAGGAAAACTTCACATTCTTGGAATTCTTATCGTGCGTACTTGATTCAGCTTGATATATAATTCTTGAAATTCCTTCCAAACGTTTGTGTGTGCACTCAAGCGCTCAATATTATATTTGCTTTGATGTCTTGTGACTCCCCGATCGAGGGCCAAAATATAATCTCCGTGAGTTTATGTTGGGCCAATTAGGAGGACTTAAGGTCGGATCTTTGCCAATGGCTTGAGCACCAAGGTGCGGATTTTGCGAGCTGGTATTATGAATTTATATGATCAGTATTATCCCCAATTGTGGAAATGGCGGCTTGATAATGTATGAGCAATTAGGTATTCGATTCTTATAGTGATTTGTTGTGTAGCCCCGAGTTATAGGCGTGAAGAATGTTTTTATGTCTCTTAGTGGAAAGGTAAAGTGCATTACGTACGGTGGTATGAGTTCAGACTTAGGGAGATTATATTGGTTGTGTTATATGTATGGTGGAGGAAAGTGTGCTGAAATACCAAATCGAGACAAAGCAGGTGGGTTATCTCCTGCGGAGTGTCCTTAGGTGGTTCGATTTTGGTGTGTAATTAAAGGGTATTCTATATGTGATATGATTTGAGTAGGTGCAACACATGTCTGTGTATTAATTTTGATAATATAATTCATGTAGTATTGGGATTAATGTTGTTGATATACATTGTGATGCTTGTCGAGTTGTGGACGTGTTGCTAGGATGTTTTTGGTGATTCTCTGGCAGGTGGATAGACCAATTCAAAGGAAACTCTGTCGAAATTTTTGAAAAATTTAGGATTTAGTAAAGTTTTTGTCGCCTAAAGAGTGGGCTTATCGGTTGTGTGAATAAATGCAAGAATTGTAAAAGAGTTAAAACTTCCTATGATACGTGTCTCCACAAACTTGTATATGACTTGAGTTTAGTCTCACTATAACATTTTGGCATCATTAGAGTAAAGGTACTATGAGTTGTTAAGAGTGACTTGGTATATGGCTTCGAGCTAAGTTGGGGAGGTTGCTATTGACTAGTTGATTGCACTGTTGTATGCTATGTTGGTTCTGTCTCAAAGTATGTTGGCGAATTAGTTCTGGTCACCGAAAGTTAGCCGAGAATGGCGCGTGTGAAGGAAAAGTTTGATAAAGGTTCTATAGTGCTTCATAGATGAGAAGAAATACTAGGATGTTTGGAGCTGCTGTTGATAAAGAATGCTCAGTGCATAGAGAAGAAAGATGGTTGTATGTATTTGCATGAAATCATGTTCTGCAGCGTTAGAGTACTAGCAAAGCACGAGTGGTTATGTTCAATAAGACAGGTGAATTACCGCTGAATAAGGGTGAATGATTCTCGCGAATGGTTTTGCGATGTTCAAGATTTTGTATGTAACAGTTTGGTGTCTTAAGATTGTGTATGTAGCTAGAGACTGTTTTTTCGTTAGAAGATATCAAGACTTGTGGTAAGTTATGTTAATTATGGGATTCTATGTATCTGTATTTGAAAGGTAATGGTGACGAATTCAGAATCGCAGGAAGTTCTTTAACATAAAGTATTATAGAATGTGATATTTCTGGGAAACATCTGAGAGAGTATTCAGTGGCCTATGGGTATTAGATAGTGTGGTCTTATGTACGTGTCTCCTGTGGTAACCTGAGTTGAGGTATTGTGGTGCTACAGCAAAGGAGAATATCAAACTAAAGATGAATCGGGAAGGAAATTGGGTAAATGGAACTGCTTGATAATAAACTGAATCAGTATGATAAGGATATAATTAATTCTTTGTATGTGTTCGGGGCAATGAGTCTTACAGGTATGGTGCAACAAGTTCTTGTGTGCTGGCAATTGCTTAGCATCGTTTGGGTAGAGGGATTCAGTCTTGGCAGTTTAGCTTGTGCAATGGGTTCGGGAGAAAGAGTTCGTGATGTGTTTTACCGTGGTTTGAAAATGAGTATATTTCCTATTGGTATGCGAAGCTTGGAGTGTGTAATAATTTTCCCCTATATGGGATCATGAAAGTTCTTGATTACTTGAGTGTGTCGATGTCTGCGGCAAGGGAGAGAGATAGAAGTCCTCATGTTATCCTAAGTATGGTATGATCTATGTGTTCCGATATGAAGAATTGAAAATTTCGTATTCAAGGTTTTGGTTCAGTTCATAATATAATGGGAAGTCTTTAAATTCTTAAGCAATGCGGGCAGCTCCAGATAATTTAATATTCGATCTTTCTGGTGATTAAGGAAAATGGTACTGCTATTCTAGTGATTGGCGGGGGTATATGTTCAAAAAAGGGGAAAGGTAATGTAAATTGATAATATCTGGTGGTATTGCAGCATTATCTTGTTGAATAGACTGTGATGATTGAGTTGTTGATGGCATAGGGAAATTTTTGAATATCTTTCGTGGTATGAATGGGTACTTGGTGTGTGTATGTATTCGTAGGGATCAGGCATATTGATTCTTGTGTTATATATGTGTTGGAGACTAGAAGTTCTCGTGATCCGACTATGCCGTAGTTGTAGATCGTGTGTATCGGCACCGTTTAGCGGTTATTGGATATTGGAAGTCTTAGTGGATCTTTCTTTGCTTGATATCTTAAGTTTAGGTTACGATATTAGATTTGCAGACTGGTTGTTCCAATTTCAGGTTGTCCAGACTAATGTGATATGGGCTATGTCGAAAAATGCCACAGGTTGCGTGGCAGAGTGCATCAGGTTATGTTCTAGCAGGGTAGTTGTATTCCAAAGACCAGCGGACGGCTGTCAAGTATTGCTTTGTTTGTTGGGCCTTCGTGGCGGATGTCAGTGCAAAGGTTTCTACCATTGATTTAGTTCCGGTGTTGAGGGACTTTTCGGATGCATTTCATGTGGCCAAGCATAGGACTATATGTGTTTATTGTAATGAGCAAATTTGACTTGATGCGCATCTCCTTTTGTGAGATATATGTGTAGATCGGGTGGCACGCCGCCACGGATATGATATCTGGATCGGATTGCACGCCGCAACAGTGTGATGTGAAAAATAGTCTTATTTATATGTTACCTTGTATGCATTACTTCCTAGTTTCTGAGGAAAGTTCGTATTGGGTATTGCTTGGTGAATAGCGCATCAGTTGTGTCCTTTCATGATTGGATAGTGTATATTAATTATTTCACTGTGGGTGTGATGATTTCAGACCTCAATCTGTGTGTGGCTGACCCCGTTGAGCTTGAGGTACAACTCTATCGTTTGAGTCATTGTCATAATTTGAGTATGTTCAGACTGCTTCTCATTGGTGCGTGTATTATGCAAGTTGTGGCTTAGGCTTGTGTTGAGGTGTCATATCACCAGAGTGGGTGTGTTGGAGTCAAAGTGATCACTGGAATCATTAATGAGTACGAATAGTATTGATGTCAACTTGTTAGAAAGGCAATATCGAGGTTTGGCCTGAGAGACTGTTGTGGTATGAGTCATATGAGGAATGGATTCCTGAATGGTTTATTTGAGAGATGGTGGTCAGTATATCGCGTGTTTCTGATGTCGTTGGCAGTATATGAAGGTATTGAAATGAGACTTTATCTATCAAGAGCTTTTCTATCGATATTTGGTTGTCATGGGCAACTGTTGTTGATGGAAGTTATCGTTGCATGTGTTTGAGTTATGTGGTATATCATATGATTACAGTTGAGGTTGCAGGTATGGATTCTTACAGCTAGTTCGAGTTTATTCTGAATAAAAATGTGAGGTTCGGATCTTGTGTAAGATTTCAGAAGGTGAAATGTAGTTCTATGGTTTATGGACAAAATGGGTTGTAAGATTTCAGCTATATTGTGTTGTCAGATCCGTATGAGATAAGGTGATGTGGGATCACCCCGAGTATATGCTTGGTAAGTTCATTCAACTATTAGGTTGCTTCTAGTACAACACTGGGTAAGCTCGAGGACGAGCGATTATTTAAGTTGGGGAGGATGTGACGACTCGACCTGTCGTCACGTGAGTTACCATCCCGTTTCCCCTTATTGTGATGCTTCATGTTGTTATATTGTTATTTGAGTTGATCGGGTGTAATTGAATTGGTTTCGATTGGAAATAAGGCACGTAGCCTCGTAGAAGGAAGCTTGTTTTAGAAAAGTCAACTGGAAGTTGACTACGTGGTTAGAAGGCTCGGATGCAAATTCCGGTGTTTCGGATAGCTTCCGGGGATGATTTGAAACTTAGGGAAATGATTGGAATTAAATTTGGAGGTCCGGTGTAGAAATAGGCTTGAACTGGCGAAGTTGGAGTTTTGGCGAATTCTGGTTGATAGGTGAGATTTTGATCCAAGGATCGGAATGGAATTCCGAGATTTGCAGTAGCTTCGTTAGGTGATTTTAGATATGTTCGCAAATTTTCATGTCATTCGGACGTCGTTTGATTGGGGTTTTTGATCGAATGTTAGATTCGGAAGTTTTGAAGAAAACTAGGCTTGAATCCGATGTGTTTTAATGGTTTTAGTGTTATTTGATGTGTTTTGAGGATTGGAACAAGTTCGTATGATGTTATGGGATATGTTGAAAGCTTTGATTGAGGTCCTGAGGGCCTCGGGGTGATTTAACGGATCATTTCTAGATGGCTAAGTGATCAAATTTTGTTGTCATAATGTTGCAGAGATTTTGATCTATGCGATCACATAGGGTGTATTGCGATTGCATAGGAAGCCTTGGGGAGGGTTCGGTTTTGTTCAATGCAATCGCATAAGGGGCAGTGCGATCGCATAAGGTTGGATGAATGGTCAATACGGTCGCGTTCAGGGTGTTGCGATCGCGTAGTGTAATGGGACCTGGGGTACGGGATAGCAGTTGTCCTATGCGAACGCAGAGAGGAGAGCGCGATCGCGTAATTGTAGGAGGCTGTGCTCTGCGATCGCACAGGTAGTCAGGCGATGCTCGCATTAGAGGATTTTTGGGCGGTAGATTTTTGTGCTATGCGATCGAGACAGTGGTTATGCGATCGCATAAAAGGAATGCCTGGGCGGACAGAAGGGTTTTATAACATTTCACCCGTGAGCAAATCTCATTTTCCACCATTTTTATCACATTTTGGAGCTTTTGGACGAGAGATAAAGAGGAATTCATCTAGGATTCGATTGGAGGTAAGATTTATGAGCTAATTACGTGATTTTAATGAAGATTCATCATCTAAATTCCTGAAAATTGGGTGGAATTGGAGAAACTACGGCTTGAGTTTTTGATAATTCAAATTCGGAATTTATAGGTCATTTGAGTTTGAATTTGGGAGTTCTTGGTATGTAAGGACTCGTGGCGAGATAAGGATTCCGAAAATGTAGTTCCGTAATTTATTTAGCAGCGGGCCCGAGGCTCGGGTTTTGCTAGTTTCAAGATTTTCGTTATATTTCGATTGTTTTCGATTGGGCGTTGTTCCATTAGCCTATTATGCAATATTTGTACCGATTTTGGCTAGTTTTGACGCTCGTAGAGGGCGGTTTGAGGAGCAAAGGCATCGTGAGCTAGAGTTTTTGCCGGATCGAGGTGGGTAATACTTTTAAATGATGTCCTCAGGGTTTGTAAACCCCGGACTTGCACATCATAGTGTTGTATTGAGGTGACCTGCATGCCGGATTATGGGCGTGGGGTAGAGCATCATTAGGGATTGTGACTTGGTCCGTCCCGCTTAGTAAAAAAACACTACCTAATTTCTTGAAGTTGAATTGACACCCTAATAAAGATATTAATTATCATGAACTGGACTGATTGTCATAGCCAAGAGGGACAGTTTCAGATATCTTGGATCAGTGATTCAAGGGGACGGAGAGATTGACGGGGATGTCACTCACCGTATAGGAGCGGGGTGGTTGAAGTGGAGGCTCGCATCGGGAGTCTTGTGTGACAAGAAAGTTCCACAGAAACTCAAGGGGAAGTTTTATAGAGCGGTGGTTAGACCTGCCATGTTGTATGGGGTGGAGTGCTGGCCTGTGAAGAACTCTCATGTCCATAGAATGAGAGTTGCGGAGATGAGGATGCTCAGGTGGATGTGCGGGCTCACCAGATTAGATAAGATTAAGAATGAAGTTATTCGGGAGAAGGTGGGGGTGGCCCCGGTGGATGAGAAGATGCGAGAAGCGAGACTCAGGTGGTTTGGGCATGTGCGGAGGAGAAGCCCTGATGCACCGGTGAGGAGTTGTGAGCGACCTGGCGGTGGTTGGCGCGAGTCGAGGCAGAGGGAGGCCTAAGAGGTATTGGGGTGAGGTGATTAGGCAAGATATGGCTAGAATGGGGATTTCCGAGGACATGACCCTTGATAGGAAAGTTTGGAGGTCTAGTATTAGGGTTGTAGGGTAGGGCCTTCTAGAATTCTTAGTACTTCTGTTAGGGGCTGAGTGGGGTTTTGTAGCGATCTCTATACTTAATTAATGTATTGTATTGTGCCTCTTATGGTAGTAACCGATTGGTATTATTTGCATGTCATTCTACTTTTGGTTTTATGTTTAGATAATTATTTATTTGATTTATCCCGGATTTACTAACATTGTTTTGTTTTGTTTTGTTTGTTGATTTTCTCTCTCTTTTTCTGAGCCGAGGGTCGGCCGGAAACAGCCTCTCTACCCTTTCGGGTAGGGGTAAGGCCTGTGTACGTATTACCCTCCCCAGACCCCACTTTGTGGGAACATACTGGGTAGTTGTTGTTGTTGTTGTTGTTTGGACTGATTGTCATGTTTTGGGCTTCATGCTGAGTATTTGAATCCTTCAGGGATTGATATCGATGTTTTTCATTACTGTGCATATTTTCATCTCAGTCTAATGTTTTAAAATGGTATTTTGCAACTCAGCATTCTTTATATGATTTGAAAACTTAAATAACATTTGGATGACATGTTTAGCTGAGAGCTGCTATGTTACTATTGCCCAAGAGGCTTATGAGCATTTATAACTATGCATGGATTGGGCTACATGCCGCAACGAGAGTGATATTGATATTGCGCTTGGGCTATAGGAGCCCCTCCGGAGTCTGAACACCCACAGTGAGCGCGAGCACCTAAATGGATCGGGTTGTACACCACAATGTCATGTGCATTGCCTTGCATTCATGCATTGGCTTTTGTTTGTACTACGTGGCATAACATTTAGCACTCATACATTACTGGCATACATGTATTACTTGCCATGTTGACTAGATACCCTGGTGTAAATTGTTAAAGGAGTACTGCGCCCAAAGGGCTGATTTGAGTGCAGGCTTGCTATTTGATGTCGTATCCAGGTACTTAACTGTTAATAATTAAAGAAAGAGATGTTTTAAAAATATATTTCAAAATTTACCTTGATATGTTATAAAGTATCATCATGAAAGTGCAGTGCAATTTAAAATGTACAGTTCTGTATTTTATAGCACGAGATAGTGCTTTTGTGTGGTTTTCTTTTCCTCAGCATTATTTATTTTTGTTACCACTGAGTTGGAAGTACTCACTCAACTCCCTACACTATGTGTGCTGATTCAGGTACTTCAGGAACTAGTTGAGTTTTTTGCTGATTCAAAGCTCATTCGGGATTGTCGAGGTAGGTGCCTGGCATCCGCAGGGCCCGACACCTCTCTCATTCTCTCTGTTGGTAGATCATTCCGCATACATTCAGACCTTGTAGAAATTTTAGTATTGTTATACTATCCTGGTAGAGGCTCTAGACTCATGACCCCCAGGTCTTGGGGAAGTTATGCTATTTCTGTGAGATATTCGGGTTGTTTTATAAATATTAGCTTTATTTTGATTTTCTTCAGTGCTAAATATTTTTAAATAAGTGATTTTGATATCTACGCTCAGGTTGAGAGCATATTTGGTCGGGCTTGCCTAGTCGTTGGGTTGGGCGCCATCACGATCGGGTTTGGGGTCGTGACACTCATACGAGTGTCCAAGCAAGACAAGATGTGCAAAATTAAGGCATAGATTTACGAGTCCACAAACAAGCCAAGAAGTCACAGTCTCAAATTCTTTTTACTTATTTTCAGGTGTGCACATCGGGGGTTACATTCTAGCCTTCACCCATCTAGTCCTAAAACTACAAAAGAAAAATTTACCTAATCCGGTTCAAGAAAAACCCTTAGAAAAGAACCGTGGTCAAAAGAAAAACCAAGGGGGAGGTACTATAGTACCTAAAAGAAAATAAAAAATCTATAGGGACTACTTCCCTCAAGAGTACTGTCCAAATGGTCTGTCATCAGGAAGAGTACTCTAACTTTATTTTTTTTAATTAGTTCCGACTTTGACCCTCAAGAAACCTGTCGACAAGTGTCCGTCGATAAAATTTAATCTCGCCCAACTATGCCTTATAAAAAGACAACGCGGTCGTTGCAAATATAATCTAGTTTACAAGTATGGAGTCGAATCCCACAGAGAACTAAAGTTTTGCTACAGTTGTTCACTATCACCAAGAAGACAAGCTTGAACAATTCCTAAGTTATAAATATTAAGATTCTTGTGTTTAACTAATTAACTAACAAATTAAACTACTAAATTAACAATTAAATATACTAAGGGTTAGAGACAAGATTAAGGAGGTCTAGAGTTATGATTTTCCCAATTGTTGGAATCATTCCTGCTATATCTTCTATAATTTTGCTTATGTATTCTCTACCGATCATGAGCACTCTTATTACCGTAAATCTCCCACGAGTAATTACGATAATTTACTAGACGCACTCACCCAAGCTACGTTAGTTGTTTTTTAATACAGCTTACTTCGGATCACACCCAATGCTTCGTTATCCATAATCTCACCTTTAAACCCTCGGTTATTGATCCCTCATATACTCTAGGAGTGGTGTTATTCAATAATTACCTAAATATGCACTCTCTCTCGAGTTCTGCATACTAAATAGGCACAGCTAATTGAGAGCTCTTCAATCAACCAGAATACAAACGTAATTGAACAAATAGACAAAAGCTATGGCTCAATTATATAAAAACATAACAAGAATTTATCCTACAAAAGGTTCTATCAAAACTCTAGATAACAAATTAGCTATTCATAATAGTATGTAAAACTACAATACTAAAAGTCATAACCAACAATGAAAAATAGGAAGAGGAAGGAAAAACTCGTAGAAGAATTCTTCGTCTTGCTTCCAATGTGTTCTTGCCTCTAAGGGTGTTGTCTAACCCTCAAGTAGTGTCTCTTTCTCCTTAGGTCTAATTTTTGTCCAAAATATGTCCCCCTCCTTGTTCTTGGCCAGCAACTTTTGTTTAATATAGGGTTTAGGACTTAAAATCTCATGTTTTGCACTTTAGTCCCTAAACGTTTTGCTTCCTGCCACGCTACCACAGTGCTCGCGGTCAAACCGCGGCCAAATATGCTCTCAAATTCTTCAGTTGTCCGCGAGTACACTCTGCCGCGGTTCAGCCACGGTCCCACCATAATCACGGTATTTCACACTCTTCCGTTTGGAATTTGAAGAAACATAACACATGAAAGTTGTAACCCTTCGAGTTAGCTTTCTAACCATATATTGTGGATTCCAAATAGAATTCTGAGCAAAATGTTATGTCTATTTTACTAGACAGTGCACAATATGCCTCCTCGAGTCTTCGTTCGTACTTAATTATCAAATTTGACCCCCAAACATGATCCTGGCTTAATTTCTTGAACTTTTACTCAAACGTTAAAGCTCCAAATCACTTAAATACACTCCATAATATCTATATAGCTCGAAATCACACCTATAAGATATAAAACACACAGTTAGTACAAAATACTAGCGATTAAAGCTCAAACTCAATTAAAGTGCAATAAACTCGAGTGTAATAAGCAACTAAAATACGTAATTATGGCCTATCATCAACACCCCACACTCAAGCCATTGCTCGTCCTCGAGCAATCAAACTACACTTTTTTATATATATATGACCTTTTTAAATAATTCTCCTAACGTAGCACACCAAGAGTATTTAAAATAGACTAAGCACAAAAGCGTAACATCTTCACCTCAAGATTTGACTCACAAGTGCCACCCATTATTCACAACTCACCTACTTACTCTAACCTAGAGGTCACTGACATTACCTTTCCTTCATGAATCTAGTGCCCTCACAACATAAGAGAGTAGTTCCACACAATAAAATTTAAGAACACTTAGGAACTCAAAATAGAAAGAATTCACACACTCTCAAAAATAACATTCATATGCCACAAAAGATGCATCATAAGCTTGTCCGAAGTGTACTACTCCACTTATCAAGCTCATTCAATCTTGGATCAATTAGGACTTTATTTGGTTGTAATGTAGGCTACTGGATGGGTAGTATACATTTAGACATAAGAGTGACTACACCTCCCTAAGCATTTTAATACATACATTTTAACATTTAACCCTATACTTATGTCAAACCAAAATTCCACCTTCACATCAATGTAAATTACCCCACTATTCTTCTATATATATATATATATATATATATATATATATATATATATATATATATATTCCAATTCAAGTGGCTCTTCTTTTTTTCAAAATAGTGCGCCTTTCTCCTTATTCAATTAGTTCCACTCAAAAGCCAAACCAACCACCCCACACTTTAAATTTTACAAAGTTCATAACATTCAAGTGCTCATGAGAGCCGAAAAAGGTTCAAATAGATGGTTAATTCAAACAAATGGGTAAGGCTTGTAATGAGGTTGCCAAAGAAACACGATTACAGGCTCAAAGGTGTTAACTACAATACATAATAATTAGGTGGGTAAAATATATATATGGCTCAACAAAAAATGCCTATATCACTTCCAAGACTGAACAAACTACTATTTCGCTTTGCAAACACACATGGCAAGTTCTAGGCATCAAATGCAATGCATTGAATAATGCAAAACCTTACACATACATGGCACATAACTCACGCAAGATTGGATTCATAGACACTCTAGTCAAAACAGTTAAGCAAAGTTAAGATAATACAATTTAAGGCACTTCGCCAAGAGTAAAAAACTTAGCATAAGCATCACAACCAAAGTACTCACTATTCTTAAGGCATAACCAAGTCAAGAGATATTGCTTCAATTCATAACACAACACAATAGCTCCTACTTCCCAAAAAAAAACTAAGTACACCCGGTTCAAATAAAACCCTTGAAAAAGAACTGTGGTTTATAAAACAACCAAGGGGTAATTGCTACACTACCTAACAAAATAAAAAAAAATTGGTATTTTCTTTAGACTTACTTCCCGCAAGAAAAGTGTCTAGAAGATCCGTCATCAGGAGAAGTCCAACCTTTAAAAAAAACAAACATAGCTAAAGTAGTATGAAAAGTCACCCAGACAATCTCCTTACCCCACACTTAAAGTTGTGCATTGTCCCCAATGCACATCCATACATACGAGAGCGTAAAAGAAACTCCCTGATAAGCCAAAGGTCAAAGGACTAGCAGTTCATGGGGTACTCAGACTTCTCCCAGCCTGGTCCTTTGTGCGGGTACCTCACACTTAGTTCCAACCATTATATTTGTGGGTGCATCCTTCCAATACCTTTGCTTTCCATGCTCCTAGAAAATAAAAAAATTGACACTACAAAAATAATATAATTACAAAAATAAAAGCAATAAAGTTGGGATGCCTCCCAACAAGCACTTGATTTAACGTTGCGGCACGACGTGAATCACTTTCTGCCTCTATTTTGAACTTATGAATCGGACCCCAAGTTTTGATTCTGCTCTATGATCATGCTCCTGGGGTGGTGGAACGAATTTGGCTAGCCAATAAAATAATGTAGTATTCTGCACTTCTTGGCCTTTAGATGAGGTGTGTAATCCTAATTTTCTGGTAAGAAGAATTCCAGAATGTAAGCATTTTGTTCCTCATTCCTCGACTCCGCAAATGGCTCTGACTCTATTTCCATATCATCATCTAAACACAATGTGAAAAAATGCTTGGAGTGAGGACCAATGCCCTCAACTACATGAACATTGGGACAGTCTACATTCTCAACACTAATGACAATAGAGTCAACAAAATATGTATCCTCAATACCCTTGGTTGACTCTAGTATCTCTTCTATAACATTAACATCCTCACAATCTAGTGTGATTTATTATTGGTGTTCTACTCTAGCATCCTCCTCTAGCTCATCAATTTCTGTATCTAATTCATGCTCTTCTTGGATACTATTCACAATATTGGCTTGTTGGGCATTAAAAATTTCAACCAGTTGACTCATGTGAAATTTCAAGTTGTGAATAGTTTCATTCTGCCTTTCTATCCGCAGTAGTAATTTACTCTATTGTTCCAAAATGCACTTTAACATATCTTCGAGCTTCTTTAGGTCAGCTTAGGTTCTTTGTTCCTATTCACTTCACCAGAAAAAGAAGAACCATCAAAGTAAGGGGTTGGGGGAAGGTAAGAAATATAAACACAACCGTAAAAGTGATCATCTTGACCACCACACATATCACACACATTACACACATAAGATTGAGTTGATGCACAAAACTCGCTCTCAGGAATATTTTGATAAATTTGCCCTGAGTGGTTTCCTTCACAATATGCATAAGGAGGATCAAAAGAAGAATTACCAACAACAAAATTCTCCTAATTTCATGATGTCACGTTTCTCAAATAAACAAATAAAACTAAAAATAATAATAATAAAATCAAATATTAAAATAAAAGTTTAAACTTGAAACCTAGCAATATGTACACCTACAACTACACCGTTAGATCCCCGGCAACGGTGCCAAAATTTGATCACGCCCAACTATGCCTTCTAAAAAGGACTGTGCGGACGTTGCAAATATAACCCGAGTATTACGCCCAGGGTCGAATCCACAGAGAGTTAACCTATCAATCACTATCTTCAGACCCACTAACTCTTCAGAACCAGCTTCCCAAATATTTGAATCTCAGTTGAATGTATCTTTAACAACTACGCTTGCAGGTAACTAAACAGCTGTAAACTAAACTAATAAGGTTGTAAAAAATAATGAGAAGAAGCTAAGGAAATGATTTCCCCTATTGATGGAATCCCTTCTGTTTATGCTCATACAAATTTACCAACATATCTCTATTAATCAGGAACACTCATCTTACCGTAAATCTCTCCCGAGTAATCACAGTAATTTACTATTGCACTCTCCCTAGATACACTAGCTTACTTTATTTAGCACGATTCACTTTAGATTACACCTAAGGCTTCGTTATCCCTAATCCTACCTTTAACCCGCAATTATAGATTCCTCTTATAATTTAGGACTGGTGTTGTTCAATAATAACTTAAATATGCACTCTTTCCAAGTTATGCACACGCAATAGGCACAACTAATTGAGGATCTTGTCAATTAACTACAACAAACACAAAGTTGAACAAATAGAGATTAAACTAGTAATTTGTATTCACATAAACAAGAAGTTCATCCCCCAGTAGGTTCCATCAAAACTTTAGATAAAGAATTTAGCTACTCATGGCTATGGTAAAACAAAGTAAGATAGAATTCATCATTACTATCAATAAAAATCAAAGAAAAGAAGAAGGATGTTTGGAGTATTCTCTCACAATAGTTTCTCTTGCCAAGATACTCTAAAAATCAATATATGCCTCTTTTGGACGAAGTCTAGTGTTTAAAATAGGGTTTAGGTCTAAAAATTCCGTCTTTTACACTTTAGTCCTCGAAGTTTATTGCGCCTGACGCGGTCCTGTCGCGGTCGCGGTGGAACCGCGACCAAATGCACTCTCTGATTCTCAAATATCCTACAGCTATCTTCCACCGCAGTTCTACTGTGGTCGCGGTACAACCGCGGCCAAACCTCTTCTCTGAATCTTCAGGGCTGGCAGGCGTGGTTCACTTGGAAAATTACACAGTTGGCCTCTTTTTCTTCATTTTTTACTCCAAAAGTATTCTCTAGCCTTCCTTGGACATATATCACCTGCAAATTATGAAAAACACTAATAAGAGCATTTTGTTATCACTTTTATCATCGAAACTATATAAGAAGGTGGTTATTTAAGGTGTGATTATAGTTAAATTCACCTATTATCACACCCACTCTAAATTTCTCACAAAATCAAATTCAAAATTCAAACCCACATATTTAAGCTTATTAAAAATTTAATTTTCACCATCCAAATGGATTTGGTCTGGTGAACTAATATTTGAGTCATGGTTACTCATGAAAAATAAACTTAACAGCTTGAGCAATCTCTTTTAAAAATTAAATAGTGATTTCTAGAACCTATTGGAGTAGAATGTTGAATCTTACCTTATTATTTTTGGACTAGTTGGTTGTCAATTGAAATATGAGCTATCTATCTATCTATATTATATTAAAAGCACGAAGGCCTTTAGTGAAATGTCGTTCGTCTTTTTTACCCTTAAAAAATAGATTTTAAATTGGACTAAATAGTAATTTAAGTTATTTTCCAAATATGTATAATTTTAAAATCAACTAAATATTTTGTTAATTTTTTTTTCCTTATTTGAATATATAGGAGATCTTAATATTTAATTAGGGATTTTCCAATATAAATTCCTTCCTTATATTTAATTACGGTTAATATAGCGTACCTATTAAACAACTTCAGCAATGATAACAATCTCGAATAACTTATTTAAGATATCATTATTGCACGAGTTTCTCCATCTTTGCCAACTTCTCATTAGGTTTGATTTTCGATTATAAATTGTGTCTCAGTTGGCCATCTTCTTATATGGTTGGTTTTTTGTAACGACCCGGCCCGTCGTTACGGGAATTACCTCCCCGTTATGTTGCATTTACATATCTTATGCTTTTATATCAGTGTTAGAACCTATCGGATGAGTTAGGAATGAATTGAATTGAAAATGAAGAAAATAGCATATTTGAAGGAAGTTTGAATATGGAAAGTCAACCTAGAGTTGACTATTGAGTTAGAGTGCTCGGAATTAGATTCTGATGATTTGACTAGTTTCGGGGGATCATTTAAGACTTAGGAGAGCAATCAGAATTGAATTTGGAGGTCCGGTGTAGTTTTAGGCTTGAATTGGCTAAGGTTGAATTTTGGCGAAATCCGAACGGTAGGTGAGATTTTGATCCGGGAGTCGGAATGGAATTCCGACAGTTGCAGTAGCTCCGTTAGGTGATTTTGGATATGCCTGCAAATTTTCAGGTCATTCGGACGTCATTTGGTCGGGTTTTTGATTGAATGAGCAATTCGGAAATTTTGAAGAAACTTAGGCTTGAATTAGTGTGTAATTGGTGATTTTGATGTTTAGGATGGTGTTTTTATGTTATGAGTAAGTTTGAATGAGGTAATGTGATATACTGGTGGCTTTGATTGAGGTCCCGGGGGCCTCGGGGTGATTTCGGATGGCTAACGGGAATTTTTGAGTTGAAAAATGCAGCAGAAAAATTGCAGAGAAATTTTGTTCTATGCGATCGCAATGCTCTTA
The DNA here is from genome assembly GCA_032618575.1 of Nicotiana noctiflora. Lineage (NCBI taxonomy): Eukaryota > Viridiplantae > Streptophyta > Magnoliopsida > Solanales > Solanaceae > Nicotiana > Nicotiana noctiflora. Next base: position 196,481 of record JASVEL010012519.1, read on the forward strand.
TGCGATCGCATAGTGTTAGCTACAGTGCCCGGAGAGTTTGTTCTATGCGATCGCAATGCCCTGATGCGATCGCATAGTGTTAGCTACAGTACCCAGGATTTTGTTCTATGCAATCGCATAGTGTTAGCTACAGTGCCCGGAGAGTTTGTTCTATGCGATCGCAATGCCCTGATGCGATCGCATAGTGTTAGCTACAGTACCCCCAGGATTTTGTTCTATGCAATCGCATAGTGTTAGCTACAGTGCCCGAAGAGTTTGTTCTATGCGATCGCAATGCTCTGATGCGATCGCTTTGTGTTAGCTACAGTACCGGACAGAATGTTAAAAACATTTCAGTCGCGAAAACAACCCATTTTTCCACCATTTTTGGCCGTTCTTGAGAGCTTTTGGACGGGAATTGAAGGGATTTCGACGGGGAATCGTTGGAGGTAAGTTTTATGAGTTAAATACATGTTTTTATACAAGAATCATCCATGGAATTCATGAATCTATAGCTAAAAATCAAGAAAATAGGGCTTGGAGCAAAAACCTTAAATTTAGGATTTGAAGGACCATTTGTGGTCCGAATTGGGAGTTCTTGGTATGTACGGACTCGTGGCGAGATGAGGATTCCGAAAATGTGAATTTCAGATTTTTTCGAGATGTAGGCCCGGGGCTCGGGTTTTGTCAATTTCGTGATTTTTGATATTTTTCGAGTTCTTTCGATTGGGTTATGTTCCATTAGCCTATTTTGATATATTTGTACAGATTTTGGCTAGTTTGACGTGCGTGGATGCCGGTTCGAGGAGCTAAGGCATCGCGAGCATGAAGCTTCTACCGGTTCGAGGTGAGTGGTAGTAGTAAATAATGTACTGAGGGTTTGAAACCCCGTACTAGCACTTCACAGTGCTATATTGAGATGAGACACGCGTTCTATGACGGGCGTGGTGACATTGTGATTGGGGGTTCGGACTTAGTCCTTCCCGACTAATAGTATACTCTGTGTTATGACTGATAATAAGTTTATAACTGTGCAATTGGGCTGATAGCCATGTTTGGGGCCTTGTGCCGATCTGTAGAGCATTAGGGAACCTATAGAGCTAGGTGACCCTTATATCGTGTTGGAAACATACACTCAGCCATAGCTCTAGCTGTATAGTATAATATGAGCACGTACTAGATGTGTACATTGAGAGAGATTATCTAGGGTGGAATTCCCTGTTCTAGCTGAGCGGGCCTGAAAGGCCAAGTCTATACCGATTGAGATGAGACAGGGTCAAAGACCCACTATGAGATGTTATATTGGGCCTGAAAGGCCAAGTCTATATTGACTGAGACAGGATCAAGGACCCACTGTGATATATTATATTGGGCCTGAAAGGCCAAGTCTATATTGACTGAGACAGGGTCAAGGACCCACTGTGATATATTATATTGGGCCTGGGAGGCCAAGTATATACTGACTGGGATAGAGTCGAGGACCCATTATGAGGTATTATATATATATACCTATGTTGGATCGGGCTGCACGCCGCAGCAGTATATATATTGGATCGGACTGCACGCCGCAATAATATACATGTAATATACATGTAATATACATGTGGGACGGACTGCACGCCGCAGTATTATTGCGCTTGGGCTGTAGGAGCCCCTTCGGAGTCTGAGTCTGCACACATTCTCAGTGAGCACTGGTGTATATTATGGGATCGGGCCGCACGCCGCAGCAGTATAGAGATATATACATATATATATATTGGATCGGACTGCACGCCGCAGTAATATTTGTGTGGATCGTGCTGCACGCCGCAGTATTATAGTGCTTGGGCCTAGGGAGCCCCTCCGAAGTCCGTATACACCCCCAGTGAGCGCCGTCGACGTTAAATGGAGCGGGCTGCGCGCCGCAGCGGTATATGTATTGGAGCGGGCTGCGCGCGCAGCATTATACTTATTCATATTCATATATATACTGAAATATTTATATGTTATAGACAGATGTATATGTCTCCATATATTGAGATGGCTGTATACCGTAGTGGTACGAGCGAGGATGTGGTCGGTGTGGGACCTAGATGAGATAGATGTGGACTGGAGATCAGAGTACTCATTATAGTGATGACTAACCTGTGGGGGTTGCCTTAGAACTGTTTAGTGATAGTACAGGAGTTCTTATTTTCGGTTATTGTTTATTATTGTTACTCACTGAGTTGAAATATACTCACCCCACTCCCCTGCATTTTTTGTGCAGATATACAGGTTCAGGAGGGCAGTCGAGCTATCGCAACTGCTTTATTATCCCCATTCTGTGGAGACTTCGAGGTAGCTGCCAACGTCCGCAGTACCCGACCTCTTTCTTTTTATCATTTTGTTGTCTCCATTCTGGTTAGACTTGATTTTGTAGTAGATCTCATTTGTAGAGGCTTAGACTTGTGACACCACGATTTGGTTGGGGCTGTGTTCTTGTATTTCAGTTCTACACTTCTTGATTTGTTATGAAAACAGGCTAATCACGCCGATTAATCAGTATTAATTATACTTGGTTGGTTTAATTGGATAAGATGGTCGGGCTTGCCTAGCAATGTGTTAGGCGCCATCACGACCGGGGTTTGGGGTCGTGACAAGTTGGTATCAGAGCCTAGGTTAACAGGTCTCGCGAGTCATGAGCCGGTTGGTAGAGTCTCGTGGATCGGTACGGGGACGCCTGTACTTATCCTCGGGAGGCTGCAAACCTTTTAGGAAAGCTTCAAATTCTTGAAATTCTTATCGTATGTACTTGATTTAGTTTGAGGTATGATTCTTGAAATTCCTTCTACACGTTGATGTGCGCACTCGAGTGCTTAGTGATAACTTCCCTTGATGACTTATGATTCCCCAATCGAGGGACGAGATATAATCTCTGTGAATTCATGTTGGGCCAGTCGGGAGGACTTGAGGCCGGATCTTTGTCTATGGCTTGAGCACCAAGGTACTAATTTCGCGAGCCGGTATTATGAAGTTCATACGATCAGTATTGATCTTTATTGTGCAAATGGCAGTTTGATAATGGGAGATAAAGTGCCTTACGTGTGGTAGTATGAGTTCAAATGCAGGAAAACCAAATTGGTTGTACTAGGTGTATCATGGTGAAAGGTATATGTGTTATGATTTGAGCAGGTGTAGCGCATGTTCATGTACTAATGCTGATGATATAATTCATGTAGTATTGAGATTTATGTTGTTGAAATACATTGTGACGTCTTGTTGAGTTGTGGGTGTATTGTTAGAATGGTTTGGTGATTCTCTGGCAGGTGGATAGGCCAATTTACAAAGGAAACTCTGCCGAAATTTTTGAAAAATTTGGGACTTAGAAAAGATGTTGTGGCCTAAGGAATGGGCTTAGCTGTTGCGTGTGAATGAATATGAGAATTGCAAAAGAGTTAAGATTTCCGATAATTCAAGTTTCCGGCAAAGTTTGTAAATAGCTCGAGTTTAATCTCACTGTAACATTGGAGCATCAATTGAGTAAGAATGCTATGAGTGGCTAAAAGTGCTTTGATGTATGGCTCCGAGCCAAGTTGGGGAGTTTTCTATTAAATAACTAATTGCACGGTTGTGTGCTATGTAGGCACTGTCTTTAAGTATGTTGGGAAAATTCTGACAAGGTTATGGCGTTTCGTAGATGTGAAGAAATACTAGGGTGTTTTGAACTGCTGTTGGTAAAGAATGTTCATGGTATAGAAAAGAAAGATAGCGAATTGTACCTGTAAGTAATCATGTTCTGCGATGTCGGAGTTCTAACAAAACACGAGTGGTTCTACTCAATAGGACAGTTGAATTACAGCTGAATAAGGGTGAATGATGCCCGAGAATAGTTTTGCAGTGTTCAAGATTTTGCTTGTAACAGTCAAGTGCCTTAAGATTGTGTATGTGGCTAAAGATGGCGGTTTCGTTAGAAAAGATCAAGGCTTGTGTTATATTATGTGAATGATGGGATTCTATGTAGTATTGGGAAGTAATGATAACAAATTCAAAATCGCAGGAAGTTCTTCAAAATAAAGTGTGGTAGAATGTGGTACTTTTAGGAAACATTTGAGAGAGTATTCAGCGGCCCGTGAGACTTAGACCGTGTGGTCTTGTGTACGAGTTTTGTGTGGTAAAAAGGGTTGAGGCATTGTCGTGCTACAGTAAAGACTGATATGAAATTAAAGATGAATCAGAAAGGAAATTGGGTAAATGGATCAACTTGTTAATAAACCTAAATGGTATGATAAGGAATACGATTAATTCCTAGTATATGTTTGAAGTAATGAGTCTTGCAGATATTGTGCAATAAAGCTTTTGAGTATTGGCAGTTGTGTAACTCGGTATGGGTATAAAGACTCGGTCCTGGCAATTTAACTTATGCAATGTAATTGGGAGAAAGGGTTTGTGATGTGTTTTACTGTGGTTTGAAAATGAGTGTATTTCCTGTTGGTATGTAAAGCTCGAAATGTGTAATGAGTTTTCTCAATATGGGATCATGAAAGTCCTTGACTAGTTGAGTGCGCTGATGTTTGCGACGTAGGGAAAGGGATATGAATTTTTCCTGTTGTCTTATTATGGTATGGTATATGCGATGTGTTATGGAAAGTTGATAACGGCATGTTCAAGGTTTTGAGATCAATTAATATTATATGAGGAGTCATTAAAATCCTTAAGCAGCGTGGGCAGCTGCAGATAATCTGAGAATCAATCTTCCTGGTGATTTAGGAGAATGGTACTGCTATACTAGTATTTCGGCAGAGTCTATGGTCAAAAGGGCCAGGTAAAATAAACCGATAATATCTAGCGGTATGGTGGTATACTCCCGTTGGATCGACTGTAATAATTGAGTCGTTGATGACATAGTGAAATTTATGAATGGCTTTCGTGGTATGAATGGACGCTTGAGGTGCGTTATGTAATCGCACGGTGAAGTACGGAATCAGGCATAGTGATTCCTGTGTTATGTATGTGTTGGAGACTAGAAGTTCTCGTAACCCGCCTACGCAGCGGTGGTATATCGTGTGTATCGGCACAGTGTAGCGGTTATCGGAAATTGGAAGCCCTAGTGGCTATCTCGTCACTTGATATGACGAATTTGAATAATGATATATGATTGCAGGCTGGTTGTCATAAGTCAGGTTGTCTAGACTAATGTGATATGGACTATATCAGAGAAATGTCACAACTGCGTGGCAGAGCGCATCAGATCGTGCTCCAGCAGGGTAGATGTACCCTAGGGCCAGCGGACGGCTGGTAGGTATTGCTTTGTAAGTTGGGCCTTCGTGGCGAATGTCAGTGTAGAGGTATCTACCATTGATTCAGTTTCAGTATTGAGAAACTTTGTCGGATGAGTTTCATGTGACCGAGCTCGAGGCTATATATACATGTTTGTTGCAATGAGTAACTTGAGTCGATGTGCATTCCCTTTTGCTAGATTTATGCATGGATCGGGTGGCACGCCGCCAAATGTATAGTATCTGGATCGGGTGGCACGCCGCCACATGTATGGTATCTGGATCGGGTGGCACGCCGCCACGGGTATGCTATTGGAACGGGTTGCGCGCCGCAACAGTGTGATGTGGAAAATATAGTTTCCTATATCTTACCTTGTATACAATAGTTCCTGGCTTCCGAGGAATAGTCCGTATTGGTTTCGCTCGGGGAATAGCACATCGGTTGTGTCTTTTCAGGATTTGATAGCGTATATCTATCGTATCACCACGGGTGAGGTTGATTGCTTGGGTTCAAGACCTAGATCTGTGCGTGGCTAACCGTTTAGAGCTTAGTGGCTTAAGGTGTTTCATAAGTAATAATGTTGGGGTAGAATCACGAATCGTGGCAAGGCCACATGATGTGATGACCTTTCAAGAATGAGTCGTGCACTCCATTCCTATGATGTGAGATGGGATCTCGGTTATATATTATGATGGTACAAAGGAATTGAATTACAGCCCTGTTGTTGGAGTCGGTTGTCATAATTTGAGTATGTTTAGATGTTTCTATTGGAGCTCATGTTGTGCTCATCGTGGCTTAGGCCGGTGCTGAGGTGTCATATCACCAATGCGGTGTGTTATAATCGAAATGATCGTCGAAGCCAATAATGAGTGTGAGTATATGTGATTTGAGCTAGCTAGAAAGGCAATACCGAGATTTGGCTCCGAATTTTGTTGTAGTATCAATTAAAAGGGAAATGGATTCATGAATGGTTGACCTTGAGAGATGGGTTCGATATATCGCGTGTGCGGTTGCCGTTGGCAGGATATGAAGGTGTTGGAATAAGACTCTATCTAATGAAAAAGATTTTTCAGTTGGTATTTGGTTATCATGGGAAATTGTTGTGATTGGGGATTATTGTTCCGAGTGATTGGGTTGTTTGACACATCATATTATCTCACCGAGGTGGCGAGTATGGACTATTACAGTTGGATCGTGTGTATCCCGAGTATAGGCATGGGATTAGCATTTGGCATATGATTTCAGAAAGTACAATGTGATTTATGGTTCAGATGGTCTGTGAAATTTTGACCATGTGGTGTTTTCGGACTTATGTGAGATAGGGTGACGTATGATCACCCGGATATATGCTTGGTAAGGTCATTCGGCTATTGGGTGGCTTCTAGTACAACTCTGAGTCCGCTCGAGGACGAGCGTTTGTTTAAGTTGGGGAGAATGTAACGACCCGGCCCGTCGTTATGGGAATTACCTCCCCGTTATGTTGCATTTACATATCTTATGCTTTTATATCAGTGTTAGAACCTATCGGATGAGTTAGGAATGAATTGAATTAAAAATGAAGCAAATAGCATATTTGAAGGAAGTTTGAATATGGAAAGTCAACCTAGAGTTGACTATTGAGTTAGAGTGCTCGGAATCAGATTCTGATGATTTGACTAGTTTCGGGGGATCATTTATGACTTAGGAGAGCAATCAGAATTGAATTTGGAGGTCCGGTGTAGTTTTAGGCTTGAATTGGCTAAGGTTGAATTTTGGCGAAATCCGAACGGTAGGTGAGATTTTGATCCGGGAGTCGGAATGGAATTCGACAGTTGCAATAGCTCCGTTAGGTGATTTTGGATATGCCTGCAAATTTTCAGGTCATTCGGACGTCATTTGGTCGGGTTTTTGATTGAATGAGCAATTCGGAAATTTTGAAGAAACTTAGGCTTGAATTAGTGTGTAATTGGTGATTTTGATGTTTAGGATGGTGTTTTTATGTTATGAGCAAGTTTGAATGAGGTAATGTGATATACTGGTGGCTTTGATTGAGGTCCCGGGGGCCTCGGGGTGATTTCGGATGGCTAACGGGAATTTTTGAGTTGAAAAATGTAGCAGAAAAATTGCAGAGAAATTTTGTTCTATGCGATCGCAATGCTCTGATGCGATCGCATAGTGTTAGCTACAGTGCCCGGAGATTTTGTTCTATGCAAAAATTGCAGAGAAATTTTGTTCTATGCGATCGCAATGCTCTGATGCGATCGCATAGTGTTAGCTACAGTGCCCGGAGAGTTTGTTCTATGCGATCGCAATGCTCTGATGCGATCGCATAGTGTTAGCTACAGTACCCAGGATTTTGTTCTATGCAATCGCATAGTGTTAGCTACAGTGCCCGGAGAGTTTGTTCTATGCGATCGCAATGCTCTGATGCGATCGCATAGTGTTAGCTACAATACCGGACAGAATGTTAAAAACATTTCAGTCGCGAAAACAACCCATTTTTCCACCATTTTTGGCCGTTCTTGAGAGATTTTGGATGGTAATTGAAGGGATTTCGACGGGGAATCGTTGGAGGTAAGTTTTATGAGTTAAATACATGTTTATATACAAGAATCATCCATGGAATTCATGAATCTGTAGCTAAAAATCAAGAAAATAGGGCTTGGAGCAAAAACCTTAAATTTAGGATTTTGAAGGACCATTTGTGGTCCGAATTGGGAGTTCTTGGTATGTACGGACTCGTGGCGAGATGAGGATTCCGAAAATGTGAATTTCAGAATTTTTCGAGATGTGGGCCCGGGGCTCGGGTTTTGTCAATTTCGTGATTTTTGATATTTTTCGAGTTCTTTCGATTGGGTTATGTTCCATTAGCCTATTTTGATATATTTGTACTGATTTTGGCTAGTTTGACGTGCGTGGATGCCGTTTCGAGGAGCTAAGGCGTCGCGAGCATGAAGCTTCTACCGGTTCGAGGTGAGTGGTAGTAGTAAATAATGTACTGAGGGTTTGAAACCCCGTACTAGCACTTCACAGTGCTATATTGAGATGAAACACGCGTTCTATGACGGGCGTGGTGACATTGTGATTGGGGGTTCGGACTTAGTCCTTCCCGACTAATAGTATACTGTGTGTTATGACTGATAATAAGTTTATAACTGTGCAATTGGGCTGATAGCCATGTTTGGGGCCTTGTGCCGATCTGTAAAGCATTAGGGAACCTATAGAGCTAGGTGACCCTTATATCGTGTTGGAAACATACACTCAGCCATAGCTCTAGCTGTATAGCATAATATGAGCCCATACTAGATGTGTACATTAAGAGAGATTATCTAGGGTGGAATTCCCTGTTCTAGCTGAGCGGGGCTGAAAGGCCAAGTCTATACCGATTGAGATGAGACAGGGTCAAAGACCCACTATGAGATGTTATATTGGGCCTGAAAAGCCAAGTCTATATTGACTGAGACAGGGTCAAGGACCCATTGTGATATATTATATTGGGCCTGAAAGGCCAAGTCTATATTGACTGAGACAGGGTCAAGGACCCACTGTGATATATTATATTGGGCCTGGGAGGCCAAGTATATACTGACTGGGATAGAGTCGAGGACCCATTATGAGGTATTATATATATACCTATGTTGGATCGGGCTGCACGCCGCAGCAGTATATATATTGGATCGGACTGCACGCCGCAGTAATATACATTAATATACATGTAATATACATGTGGGACGGACTGCACGCCGCAGTATTATTGCGCTTGGGCTGTAGGAGCCCCTTCGGAGTCTGAGTCTGCACACATTCTCAGTTAGCACTGGTGTATATTATGGGATCGGGCTGCACGCCGCAGCAGTATAGAGATATATATGTATATATATATTGGATCGGACCGCACGCCGCAGTAATATTTGTGTGGATCGTGCTGCACGCCGCAGTATTATAGTGCTTGGGCCCAGGGAGCCCCTCTGAAGTCTGTATACACACCCAGTAAGCGTCGTCAATGTTAAATGGAGCGGGCTGCACGCCGCAGCGCTATATATATTGGAGCAAGCTGCGTGCCGCAGCATTATACTTATTCATATTCATATATATACTAAAATAGTTATATGTTATATACATATGTATATGTATCCATATATTTGAGATGGCTGTATACCGTAGTGGTACGAGCGAGGATGTGGTCAGTGTGGGACCTAGATGAGATAGATGTGGACTGGAGATCGGAGTACTCATTATAGTGATGATTAACCTGTGGGGGTTGCCTTAGAACAGTTTAGTGATAGTACATGAGTTCTTATTTTCAGTTATTATTTATTATTGTTACTCACCGAGTTGAAATATACTCACCCCACTCCCCTGCACTTTTTGTGCAGATATACAGGTTCAGGAGGGCAGTTGAGCTATCGCAACTGCTTTATTATCCCCATTTTGTGGAGACTTCGAGGTAGCTGCCAGCGTCCGCAGTACCTGACCTCTTTCTTTTTATCATTTTGTTGTCTCCATTCTGGTTAGACTTGATTTTGTAGTAGATCTCATTTGTAGAGGCTCAGACTTGTGACACCACGATTTGGTTGGGACTGTGTTCTTGTATTTCAGTTCTACACTTCTTGATTTGTTATGAAAACAGGCTAATCACGCCGATTAATCAGTATTAATTATACTTGGCTGGTTTAATTGGATAAGATGGTCGGGCTTGCCTAGCAATGTGTTGGGCGCCATCACGATCGGGGTTTGGGGTCGTGACATTTTTGACTTTAAATTGAGTCCTCTTTTAGATTTTGGCTTTCTTATAATTAAATTTCATTGTAATCATAAGTTTTCTTTTTGGTATAGATTGTTACTTTTATGGTAATGAGTATGTATTCTCGTGATATATGGGTGAATGATTGGTGTGATATCCTTTCTTATGGATACAATTACCAAAGCACAGAAATGATGGATGACATAAGTTTCTGATACAGAGTTGCCCAAGGATTCCAGTTTTCCAACTTTTGAAGTTAATACTTTGAAAGCATGCATATGATGGGCCATAATATATAATATGACAAAAATATTATCAAATTTGTTTACTTATTATATTTGTTTGTACTTCGAATATTAAGTATAAATGTATCTTTATCGGTATTTAACCTTATGAAAATTAGATTATTCCTTCAATATATAAATGCAGGAAAAAAACATAACAATATTCATAAGAATCATAAAATATTATACATTCGTCACCACTTACCTCTAATAACATTGCTCCAATAAATTGAAAGATCAATATAAATACCTCATACATAACAAATTCAATATATATCTGTGGTTTGGAAAGTTAATCTTCCTTAACTTTTAGTTACAACAGATTTAATTTAACTTTCGTAGTAAAACTAAGAATATGAACGAACATGGAATAGGCTCTTCACGTCTCCGTCCAAACTTTGAGTGGCTCTGTGTAAATAGGTGTGGAAATTAAACTATTATTTAACAATCTATATTAGTTCATTCATAAGAAGAAAAAAAACCCTAAAATTATATAAAAGGAATTTTATTAGAGTTAATTATCTGGAAACATTTTAATACAAGTATATATTAGGGTTGAGAAAAAAAATGATATTTTAACTCTTTATTAGCAATACAACAATACCTTTCCTACAAACTGTCAGGTTTATAATATTATCTTTGAAATCATGACATATATCATAAAGTATTAATTTAGAGAAAAAGAAAGGACGTTAGTAATACATTATCTTATTTTGAATGAATTTAGAATATTTCATATTTTATTGTTTGTTCCAAATTGAAAGTAACGAAAGGTAAAGAGCAAAACATTATTAGGATGGTTACAAAGTAAAATGAGTCGAAGATGACATATTTTTATTTGTCCATTAAATGCATCAATATTATCGAAAGAGAATGGAATGCAAAGGAAAAAGGAAAAAATGGAAAGAGAATGCAAAAACATAAATATTTTGAATGGAATGCAAAGGAAAACATAACCTTTTCATTTTAAATTGAACAATTCGATCTATAAAACGAGTTACTATTATATCTTGGCTTTATAGTTATATAGTTACTAATATATATCTATACTACATTAAAAGTACTAAGTCCCTGTAAAATATAATTTGTTTTTTCAGGACTTACATATTTTTTAATAATTTTTATTTTATAAGTTAATATATTATTTAACTATATTTATGTAATATATTAAAATAATATATTTGTTAATATAAAGTACATGCGCAAAGCGCCTATCCTAATACTAGTACTATATTAAAAACACGAAGACCCTTAGTGAAATATCGTTCGCCTTTTTTTTCCTGTAAAAATATATTTTACAATGGATAAAATCGTTATTAAATTAACTTCCTACTATTTAGGATTTTCAAATCCACTTCAATTAATACTTACCTTAAATATTTAGCACTACATTATATAATAAATTCTTTAATTTAGGTTTTCTTTCTTCGTTAAGGCAATATAACAAATCTTATGTTCTTGCTGTGAACAAATCTTTTAAACCCGTACTTATTCCAAGCATAGGTTGAAAACTGCAAAAAAAAAAAAAAAAGATTTCTTCATCAATATATATTAAAATTTAGTAAAAATTTACTTGTACATGACGTTTAGACCATGTTAGCAAATGCATGACATTTTGTCTTTCTTATACACTTTTACTATTTCTTGTTTGATAACAAAATATTTCGTATTAATCACCAAGTAAGATATGTACAAGAATTATAACACAGATGCAACCTGTTATCTCACTAAAAAATGTCGACCCTAACACAGAGCTAATTTAGAATTTAAGGGCCCGTTTGGCCAAAAGAAAAGTTTCTTTTTTTTCTGAGATTCTTTCACTTTTTTCCGAAATCATATTTGACCATGAAATTTTTAAATTTTTGACATGAAGTTGAATTTCGGAATTCAAAAAATTCGAAAAAGTTTATTTTTCAAAATTTTTACTTCAAAGCTTTCACAAAAAATCAAAAACAGTTCAAACACAATTACTATTTCAACTTGAAAAAAAGTTCACCTTTTCCCGGAATTTCATAATTCTTATGTCCAAACGCCCACTAAATCTGTGGACAACATGTTCTATTCCAAGGGGTGAGCTAACATTAAAGACTATTGCAATCTCTATTGTTAAGTGATATGTATTGTCATTTTATATTTTAACTGTTAACGTTCCAATTGTGCAAAATCTCATAAACCTATATAAAACAATGTTGTTACTTCGTTTTCTCTCTTATAGACCCATTTTCCACAGATTAATCTTTCAATCTCCACTATATTTTCCACATTCATGTCCATTTTCATCATCTCAATTACAAAATTCTGATGACATCAACCTTGTCAACTACAAAGATTGGTTAAGACCAAATGAGGTCATCAAAATTTTCCAAAAGCTCAATGCTCTAAATTTACTGAATCAAATCTCAAAACGAAAAGATTATAAACCCAATGAGGCCATTATAATGTGGTTGTCAAAAACCTAGCAATGGCTAAGAATTTTGATGCAATTGAGACACTTATGGAGAAAATCAAATTTGAAAGAAAGTGTAGACTTTCTGATGAGTTTTTCTATAATTTTATTAAGATTTATGGGCATTTAGCTGGTAGAATTAAGAGAGAAATTGAGACCCTTTTTGATATGCCTAATTATTAGTGATGGCCGAGTGTGAGAACTTTCAATTTTGTACTGAATTTGCTAGTGAATACTAAAATATTTGATGTTGTTCATAAGGTGTATATTCGTGCTTCTGAATTGGGTGTCGAAATTGATGCTTGTTGTTTGAATATTATCATTAAAGGATTTTGTTGTTGTGGGAGGATGGATGCTGCATATAAGGTGTTCGATGAATTTCCTAAACAGAAATGTCAACCCAATGTGAGGACTTTTTCGACTATAATGCATGCTTTATCGAGTATGGTCGAATTTATGAGGCTTTGGGCTTGTTAGAGAGGAGGGAAAAGGAGGATATTGAACAAGATGCTATCATGTTTAACACTCTGATTTCGAGGCTCAGGAAGCAAGGAAGAGCTGACGAGGGGGATTGAGATGTTTAAGAAAGTAATGTTGAAAGGTTGTGATCCGAATCCAGAGACATATCAGGAGGTGTTGTATGCTTTGCTTGATGCTAAGAGGTATTTGGAGGCAAAAGATTTTATGGCTGATATGATTGATAAGAGGGTGAATCCAAGTTTTGAGTCCTATAAGCTGTTCATACGTGGCCTTTGTAATGGGAAGCTTCTTGGCGATTTAGACTGGGTGTTGTGGCAGATGGTGAGACACGGATTTGTCCCGAGGATGGGTATTTGGAGGCAATTTCTTGGTTGCTTGTTTCCTATGGAGATTGTTGTACTACCTATTCATATGAAGAAATTCTTGCGGACTTGTAACGACCCGGCCCGTCGTTACGGGAATTACCACCCCGTTACCTTGCATTTATATATCTTATGCTTTTAAATCAGTATTAGAATATATCAGGTGAGTTAGGAGTGATTTGGGTTAAAAATGAAGCAAATAGCATGTTTGAAGGAAGCTTGAATTTGGGAAGTCAACCAAGAGTTGACTATTGAGTTAGAGTGCTCGGAACCAGATTCCGATGATTCGACTAGTTTCGGGGGATCATTTATGACTTAGAAGAGCAATCAGAATTGAATTCAGAGGTCCGGTGTAGATTTAGGCTTGAATTGGCGAAGGTTGAATTTTAGCGAAAACCGGATGGTAGGTGAGAGTTTGATCCGGGGGTCGGAATGGAATTCCGACAATTTCTGTAGCTTCGTTATGTGATTTTGGATATGTCTGCAAATTTTCAGGTCATTCGGACATCGTTTGATCGGGTTTTGGATCGAATGTTAGTTTTGAATGTTTTGAAGAAACTTAGGCTTGAATCCGTGTGTAAATGGTGATTTTGATGTTTAGGATGGTGTTTTTGTGATTGGAACAAGTCCGTATCATGTTTTTGAGTATGTAGGTGGTTTTCGTTGGGGTCCCAGAGACCTCGGGATGATTTTGGACCATCAACCGGGCATTTGAGACTTGACAAAATCTGCAGAAAACTGCAGGTTTATGCCCAGTCATTTAGATCTTCGCGTTCGCGTGACATGGGTCGCGTTCGCGAAGGTTAGACGGATCAAGCATCACGTTCGCGATCAGGTGCGTCGCGTTCGCGTAGGCCAGGAGCCTTGTACTTCGCGATCGCGTTCCTGAGGTCGCGTTCGCGTAGGTCAGTTGGAGTGGACCATCGCGTTCGCGTGGCTGACAGTCGCGAACGCGTAGGTATAAATGTTCTGGCAGTGAATTTATATCACAGAACAGAGGGCTTACGGGTTTACACCCCCAAAATACAATTTTGAGCCCTAGAGAGAAGAAAACTCGAGGAAATCACTGGGAAATCATCGGGTATTCATCGGAGGTAAGATTCTTGACTCAAAAACATGATTTTATGGTAGGATTAACATCAATCTTCATGAAATTGGGTAGAAATCTTGAAGAATTGTGGCCTAGGTATTGAAAACGGGATTTTGAGTTTTGGAAGGCCATTTGAACTCCGATTTTGATAAATTTTATATGCACGGACTCGTGGCGAGAAGAGGGTCGCGTTGGTTCTAATTTCGGAACTTTCCAAGCAGTGGGCCCGGGGTCGGGTTTTACCAACTTAGTGTATTTATACGAATTTCATGTAAATTGAAATGGGTTATGATTCTTTGACCCGTATTTGATATAATTATTGTGATTTGACTAGATTCTACGCACGAGGCAGCGAATTTCAAAGGAAAAGGCATCGCGGACGAGTCTACGGCCGGCTAGAGGTGAGTAGTTTGTGTATATGGTAGCTTGAGGGTTCGAAACCCCGGCTTAGCACATTGTGACGCTAGTAGGGCGTGGCTCGCACACCGTGGCAGGTGCGGGATTGATCGTGACTAGGGATTGAGACTTGGTCCATCCCGGATGTGAATAATATGTTATTAGTGTTGGAAATACACCGTATTTGATATATTTGTGGGCTGTAAGCCTTGTTTGGGGCCTTGTGCCGACGTCGTAGTGGTTATGTGCATTGCATTGCATCTTTATTTGTTGAATCACTGTTCTCAGTCCTGGAAACTTAAATCGCATTATTGATGTGCTAAGTCACCGGCTTATGAAAATTTAATAAAGTTAAAGTATTTTTCATAAATTATGAACTGGAAACCGGAATTAAGAAAAATGAACTGTTTTGTGACTTATTTGCTTATTGTGGACTGAGTATGGGATCGGGCTGCACGCCGCAGTGGTTGATATGAGGATCGGGCTGCACGCCGCAGCAGTATTGCGCTTGGGCTGTAGGAGCCCCTCCGGAGTCTGTACACACCCCAGTGAGCGCCGTCGACGTTAAATTGGATTGGGCTACACGCCGTAGCGGTTATGTGTATTGCATTGCATCTTTATTTGTTGAATTACTCTGTGGTAGCTGAATTGTACTGTTGATGCTAGTTCGTAGGATATTCGGACTGTAGTGTAGCTTCATATTGTGGTATTTTGTGGATTTCTTACTGTCAGCTACTTGTATATATTTATTACTCACTGAGTACTTAGTACTCACCCCTACTCCCTGCACCTTTTGTGTGCAGACTCAGGTACTCAGGAGCAGTAGACAGGCATTTCCAGCGTTTGCAGTGTCATATCGAGTTGCTGAGGTAGCTGCCTACGTTCGCAGAACCTAGCTTCTCCTCTCCTTTCTAGTTGTTATTTGTATTTTGTATTCAGACTTGAGTATTTCTATACAATACTCTCTATTCCTGTTGGGTTTTGTTAGAGGCTTTAGACTTGTGACTCCGGATCTTTGGGAGTGTTAGTATTTTGTTCATTATTATTATTATTGGAGTTCTTAAACTCATATATTCTTCTTGGGTTGTCCATTTGGGACCGGTATTCGATGTAATCAGAAATTTTTGGTCTGGCTGCCCTAGCTTGATTATTGGGCGCCATCACGGCCGGATTTGGGTCGTGACAAGCTGGTATCAGAGCCTAGGTTACTAGGACTCGCGAGTCATGAGCCGGTTTAGTAGGCTTTCGCGGATCGGTACGTAGACGTCCGTATCTATCTTCGGAGGGCTACAGAAACTTTAGGAAAAACCTCATTTTCTTGGATTCATATCGTGTGATTTGTGTTATCATGAAATTAAATCTTTCCATATTCTATTCTCTTGCAGATGGCGAGAACACGAGCTAACGGACGTGGCGGACGACCACCATTGGCACCCGGAGGCCGTGGTCGTGGTAGAGGTAGGGCAGCAGTGCCAGTGCCTGCTGACCCACCAGCTGACCAGACTCAAGGTCAGATTCCTACACCAGTGGCCCAAACTCAGGACCAGATTCCAGCGGCAGACGCTCCGACAACTCAGGTTCAGGTACCGGCAGTGCCCATTGTCATACCAGGTCTTCAGGAGACCTTGGCTCAGATCTTATCAGTGTGCACAGGCTTGGCACAGGTAGTTGCAGCTACTGCTGCAGTATCTTCTTCACGGGCAGGGGGAGGAAATCAGACCCCTGTGGCTCACACACCCGAGCCAGTTCAGCCAGTTGCGCCCGTTGCACCAGCTCCTGCTTATATGGTTCCAGTTATGCCCGACGATGAGCAGCGTCGTTTGGAGAGATTTGAGAGGCTACAGCCTCCGACATTCAGCGGTGCTAAGGGTGAGGACGCCCAGGGTTTTCTTGACAGATGTCAGCGCATGCTTCGCACCGCGGGTATTCTAGAGTCCAGCGGTGTTTCATTCACAACTTTTCAGTTTACAGGTGCAGCATTTCAGTGGTGGGAGGATTTCGAGAGGCGTAGGCCCGGTGGGGCAGTGCCCCTCACTTGGCAGTGGTTCTCCATAGTATTTTTGGAGAAGTACGTGCCTCAGTCTCAGAGAGAGGAGCTGCAATGTCAGTTCGAGTGGTTGAAGCAGGGAGATGTGACGGTTAATCAGTACGAGATAAGATTCACACAGTTGGCCCGTCATGCCATGTGGATGGTTCATACAGACAGAGAGAGGATTCGGAGATTTATTGATGGCCTTATTTATCCCATCCGTATATTGATGACCAGGGAGAGAGTTTTGGCAGTTACCTTTGATGAGGTGGTTGATGCTGCCCGTCATATTGAGACATATCGCCGTAGAGAGCGAGAGGAGAGAGAGGCTAAGAGGCCTCGTAGTTCTGGCAGCTACAGTGTGCTCCGTCTAGGGGCCAACCCCAGTATAGCAGGGGTCGTTCTTTCAGGTCTCATCAGTCTGGACGAGCAGAGTCCAGTGGGGTTTCATCAGATCGTGGTCGTGAGGGCCATCAGGGTTATCAGCCGCCAGCAGAGTCAGCCTGCACTGAGTGCTCTTCCGGCTCAGAGCTCTGCTCCTGTTTCCTCAGCACAGGATTCATCGGTAGCGAGGGGTCCTCAGCAGCCCCTTCTTCCATCTTCAGGCCGTTGTTTTGAGTGCGGTGATTTGGGCCATATCAGGAGAGAGTGTCCTCAGTGGCTTCGTAAGCGGTCTCAGCAGAGGGATCAGCCCTCGTCTTCTACTCCTGTTTCTTCAGCGCCAGCACAGTCGGCTAGGACTGGTGGCCAGGTATCCAGAGGTCACCCTAGGGGCGAGGATCGTACTGGTGGAGGTCAGGCTCGTTTCTATGCTCTTCCGGATTGGAAGGATGCTAGTGCTTCAGATGCGGTCATTTCAGGTATTATCTCAGTCTGCCACAGGGATGCTTCTGTCTTATTTGATCCCGGATCCACCTATTCTTTTGTCTCTACTTATTTTGCACATCATTTGGGTATGACCCATGGTATTCTTGCTTTGCCCGTACATGTGTCTACCGCAGTGGGGGATACTGTTATTGTGGATCAGGTATATCGATCCTATCTTATTACTATTGGGGGTCTGGAGACCCGAGTTGATCTATTACTACTGGGCATGGTAGATTTCGATGTAATCCTAGGCATGGATTGGCTATCTCCTTACCATGCGATTCTGGACTATCATGCCAAGACAGTCACACTAGCTATTCCAGGTAATCCGAAGATCGAGTGGCATGGCTTGACTGATTATGTGTCCGACAGGGTGATTTCTTATATAAAGGCCCAACAAATGATTGGCAAGGGTTGTTTATCTTATTTGGCCTTCATTATAGATGTTAAGGCTGAGACACCCAGTCTTGATTCGGTCCCCATTGTGAGGGAGTTTCCGGATGTATTTCCAGCAGACCTGCCGGGCATGCCACCCGACAGAGATATTGACTTTGGTATTGACTTGGTGCCGGGCACTCAGCCCATTTCTATTCCTCCCTATCGCATGGCACCAGCAGAGTTAAAAGAATTGAAAGAACAACTTCAGGAACTCTTAGATAAGGGTTTCATTCGTCCGAGTGTGTCACCTTAGGGTGCACCGGTGTTGTTCGTGAAGAAGAAAGATGGCACAATGAGAATGTGCATTGATTACAGGCAGCTGAACAAAGTAACAATGAAGAATAAGTACCCATTACCCCGTATTGAGGACCTATTTGATCAGCTCCAAGGAGCTAGTGTATTTTTTAAGATTGACCTTCGATCGGGCTATCATCAGTTGAAGATCAGGGACTCAGATATTATGAAGACAGCGTTCAGGACGCGATATGGGCACTACGAGTTCCTGGTGATGTCTTTCGGGTTGACTAATGCCCCAGCTGTATTCATGCACTTGATGAATAGTGTATTTCGGCCGTACCTTGATTCTTTTGTGATTGTGTTTATTGATGATATTCTGGTGTATTCACGCAGCCAGGAGGAGCATGCACAGAGCATTTGAGGGTGGTATTGCAGAGATTGAGAGAAGAGAAGCTCTATGCGAAATTCACTAAGTGTGAGTTCGGGCTTGATACTGTGGGTTTTCTGGGACATGTAGTGTCCAGTGATGGTATTCGGGTTGATCCTCAGAAGGTTGAGGCAGTGCAGAATTGGCCCAGACCTTCCTCAGCTACAGAGATTCGGAGTTTTCTCGGCTTGGCAAGCTATTATCGCCGGTTTGTTCAGGGTTTCTCATCTATTGCTTCACCGTTGACTAAGTTGACACAGAAGAATGCCCCATTTGTGTGGTCTGATGAATGTGAGGAGAGCTTTCAGAAGCTCAAGGAGGCTTTGATCACCGCTCCAGTACTTGTGTTACCATCAGCCTCAGGGTCATATACGGTGTATTGTGATGCTTCTAGAGTTGGACTCGGTTGTGTGTTGATACAGGAGGGTAGAGTTATTGCATATGCTTCTCGTCAGCTAAAGTCCCACGAGAAGAACTACCCTGTTCATGATTTGGAGTTGGCTGCTATTGTTCATGCCTTGAAGATTTGGAGGCATTACCTATATGGTGTATCTTGTGATGTATATACGGACCACCGCAGCCTTCAGCATTTGTTTAAGCAGAAAGATCTAAATTTGAGGCAGCGGAGATGGCTTGAATTGCTTAAAGACTATGATATTACTATCTTGTACCATCCCGGGAAAGCCAATGTAGTGGCTGATGCATTGAGCCGGAAGGCTATTAGTATGGGCGGTTTGGCGTATATTCCAGTTGGGGAGAGACCCCTAGCAGTTGATGTTCAGGCGTTAGCTAATCAGATGGTAAGGCTGGATATTTCTGAGCCCAGTCGGGTGATGGCTTATGTAGTAGCTCGTTCTTCTTTATATGATCGTATTCGAGAGCGCCGGTATGATGATCCACACTTACTTGTCCCTAAGGACAGAGTTCAGCATGATGATGCTAGAGATGTCACTATTGATAGTGATGGTGTATTGCGGATGCAGGGCCGGATATGCGTGCCCAATGTTGATGGCCTTCATGAGTTGATATTGGAGGAAGCCCACAGCTCGCGGTATTCTATTCATCCAGGAGCCGCGAAGATGTACCAGGATTTGAAGCAGCATTACTGGTGGAGAAAGATGAAGAAAGATATTGTAAGCCATGTGGCTCGGTGTCTAAACTGTCAGCAGGTCAAGTGTGAGCATCAGAGACCTGGTGGTGTATTCCAGCGTATTGATATTCCTGAGTGGAAGTGGGAAAGGATTACTATGGACTTTGTTAGTGGACTCCCTCGAACGACGAGGAAGTTTGATTCAGCTTGGGTGGTGGTGGATAGGATGACCAAATCAGCTTACTTCATCCCAGTGTGTACTACCTATACCTCAGAGCGGTTGGCAGAGATATTCATCCGTGAGATAGTGAGATTGCATGGAGTTCCCATTTCTATTATATCGGATAGAGGTACCCAGTTCACTTCTCAGTTCTGGAGGACATTTCAGCGAGAGTTGGGTTCACGGGTAGAGCTGAGCACAGCATTTCATCCACAGACGGATGGGCAGTCTGAGCGTACTATTCAGATATTGGAGGACATGTTGCGTGCTTGTGTCATTGATTTTGGTGGTGCATGAGCTGATTATTTGCCTCTTGCAGAGTTTGCTTATAATAATAGCTATCAGTCCAGCATTCAGATGGCACCGTATGAAGCTTTATATGGGAGGCGGTGTAGGTCTCCAGTCGGTTGGTTCGAGCCCGGCGAGGCTAGGTTGTTGGGGACAGAGTTAGTCCAAGATGCCTTAGACAGGGTAAAGGTGATTCAGGAAAGACATCGCATAGCTCAGTCGCTACAGAAGAGTTATGCAGACCGGAAGGTCCGAGATGTGTCTTATTCAGTAGGTGAGAAGGTGTTGTTGAAGGTTTCGCCTATGAAGGGTTTTATGAGGTTTGGAAAGAAAGGGAAGTTGAGCCCAAGGTTTATTGGACCTATTGAGGTGCTTAGGAAAGTTGGGGAGGTGGCCTATATGCTTGCTTTGCCACCCAGTTTGTCGGGAGTTCACCCGGTGTTCCATGTATCTATGCTCCGGAAGTATGTCGGAGACCCGTCTCATGTGTTAGATTTCAGCACGATACAGCTAGATGAGGATTTGACTTATGATGTGGAACCAGTAGCCATTTTGGGTCGACAGGTTCGTAAGCTGAGATCTAAGGACATAGCTTCAGTGAAAGTGCAGTGGAGAGGTCGTCCCGTGGAGGAAGCAACTTGGGAGACCGAGCAGGAGATGCAGAGCAGATATCCTCACTTGTTTGATGCTCCAGGTATGTTTCTTAACCCGCTCGCGGACAAGCGTTTGTTTAAGTTGGGGAGAATATAACGACCCGGCCCGTCGTTACGGGAATTACCACCCCGTTACCTTGCATTTATATATCTTATGCTTTTAAATCAGTATTAGAATATATCGGGTGAGTTAGGAGTGATTTGGGTTAAAAATGAAGCAAATAGCATGTTTGAAGGAAACTTGAATATGGAAAGTCAACCAATAGTTGACTATTGAGTTAGATTGCTCGGAACCGGATTCCGATGATTCGACTAGTTTCGGGGGATCATTTATGACTTAGGAGAGCAATCGGAATTGAATTCGGAGGTCCGGTGTACATTTAGGCTTGAATTGGCGAAGGTTGAATTTTGGCGAAAATCGGATGGTAGGTGAGATTGTGATCCGGGGGTCGGAATGGAATTCCGACAATTTTTGTAGCTTCGTTATGTGATTTTGGATATGTCTGCAAATTTTCAGGTCATTCGGACATCGTTTGATCGGGTTTTGGATCGAATGTTAGTTTTGAAAGTTTTGAAGAAACTTAGGCTTGAATCCGTATGTAAATGGTGATTTTGATGTTTAGGATGGTGTTTTTGTGATTGGAACAAGTCCGTATCATGTTTTGGAGTATGTAGGTGGTTTTCGTTGGGGTCCCGAGGACCTCGGGATGATTTCGGACCATCAACCGGGCATTTGAGACTTGACAAAATCTGCAGAAAACTGCATGTTTCTGCCCAGTCATTTAGACCTTCGCGTTCGCGTGACATGGGTCGCGTTCGCGAAGGTCAGACGGATCAAGCATCGCGTTCGCGATCAGGCGCGTCGCGTTCGCGTAGGCCAGGAGCCTTGTGCTTCGCGATCGCGTTCCTGAGGTCGCGTTCGCGTAGGTCAGTTGGAGTGGACCATCGCGTTCGCGTGGCTGGCAGTCGCGAACGCGTAGAAGGATTTTGGGCGATTGGGAATTTTGTTCATCGCGAACGCGTGGTCTTGTTCGCGTTCGTGTAGGGTAAGCCAAAGTTGAGCATCGCGAACGCGTGGTAGGCGTCGCGTTCGCGAAGAGTAAAAGGG
This sequence comes from Nicotiana noctiflora, assembly GCA_032618575.1. Classification (NCBI taxonomy): domain Eukaryota; kingdom Viridiplantae; phylum Streptophyta; class Magnoliopsida; order Solanales; family Solanaceae; genus Nicotiana; species Nicotiana noctiflora. Next base: position 218,833 of record JASVEL010012519.1, read on the forward strand.
AACTGGGCATCGCGAACGCGTGTAAGCTCACGCGAACGCGTAGGTATAAATGTTCTGGCAGTGAATTTATATCACAGAACAGAGGGCTTACGGGTTTACACCCCCAAAATACAATTTTGAGCCCTACAGAGAAGAAAACTCGAGGAAATCATTGGGAAATCATCGGGTATTCATCGGAGGTAAGATTTTTGACTCAAAAACATGATTTTATGGTAGGATTAACATCAATCTTCATGAAATTGGGTAGAAATCTTGAAGAATTGTAGCCTAGGTATTGAAAACGGGATTTTGAGTTTTGGAAGGCCATTTGAACTCCGATTTTGATAAATTTTATATGCACGGACTCGTGGCGAGATGAGGGTCGCGTTGGTTCTAATTTCGGGACTTTCCAAGCAGTGGGCCCGGGGTCGGGTTTTACCAACTTAGTGTATTTGTGCGAATTTCATGTAAATTGAAATGGGTTATGATTCTTTGACCCGTATTTGATATAATTATTGTGATTTGACTAGATTCTATGCACAAGGCAGCGAATTTCAAAGGAAAAGGCATCGCGGACGAGTCTACGGCCGGCTAGAGGTGAGTAGTTTGTGTATATGGTAGCCTGAGGGTTCGAAACCCCGGCTTAGCACATTGTGACGCTAGTAGGGCGTGGCTCGCACACCGTGGCAGGTGCGAGATTGATTGTGACTAGGGATTGAGACTTGGTCCATCCCGGATGTGAATAATATGTTATTAGTGTTGGAAATACACTGTATTTGATATATTTGTGGGCTGTAAGCCTTGTTTGGGGACTTGTGCCGACCTGTAGTGTCCTTAGAGGACAATATTTATGTGATAGCTATATTTGCTTAAATCACTGATCTCAGTCCTGGAAATTGAAATTACAGTATTGATATGCTAAGTCACCGGCTTTTGCAAATTTAATAAAGTTAAAGTATTTTTCATAAATTATGAACTGGAAACTGGAATTTTGATAAATGAACTGTTTTATGATTTATCTGATTTATGTGGACTGAGGATGGATCGGGCTGCACGCCGCAGCAGTATTGCGCTTGGGCTGTAGGAGCCCCTCCGGAGTCTGTACACACCCCCAATGAGCGCCGTCGACGTTAAATTGGATCGGGCTACACGCCGTAGCGGTTATGTGCATTGCATTGCATCTTTATTTGTTGAATTACTCTGTGGTAGCTGAATTGTACTGTTGATGCTAGTTCGTAGGATATTCGGACTGTAGTGTAGCTTCATATTATGGTATTTTGTGGATTTCTTACTGTCAGCTACTTGTATATATTTATTACTCACTGAGTACTTAGTACTCACCCCTACTCCCTGCACCTTTTGTGTGCAGACTCAGGTACTCAGGAGCAGTAGACAGGCATTTCCAGCGTTTGCAGTGTCATATCGAGTTGCTGAGGTAGCTGCCTACGTTCGCAGAACCTAGCTTCTCCTCTCCTTTCCGGTTGTTATTTGTATTTTGTATTCAGACTTGAGTATTTCTATACAGTGCTCTCTATTCCTATTGGGTTTTGTTAGAGGCTCTAGACTTGTGACTCCGGATCTTTGGGAGTGTCAGCATTTTGTTCATTATTATTATTATTGGAGTTGTTAAACTCATATATTCTTCTTGGGTTGTCCATTTGGGACTGGTATTCGATGTAATCAGGAATTGTTGGTCTGGCTGGCCTAGCTTGATTGTTGGGCGCCATCACGACCGGATTTGGGTCGTGACAGGACTAATCTACAAGCTTTGGAAACATAGTGGAACGATATTACAAGTCCCTAAATACATTAGTTTTAGTATGTTAAAGTTGCATAGAAATGGTTGAAAGCATAGGTTCTATATAATTCATAGCTCTAGCTCATAGCAGCCATGACTCCCAACTTTGTCAATGCATAACTCTAGCTCATAATTCAGTTACATTTCTGCTAGGGTTACTTTCTCTTCTTTGGGCTCCCCTGTTCATGTCCCCGGGAACATAACATCCAACCTAGTCACCCCATGAGCAGTCTCGCCTTCCGTCATCTTGGCTTTCCTTTTGACAGTTTTTATACAAGGATTATTTTTTGGGATTATTGTGCGAACAAGGAGGACGAGTAAAGATGAAGAAATGTTCAAAAGAACGCAGAAATCGAAAAATTTGGAATCGAGGAGCAAAGAAGAGCAAAAATGAGGCATGCAGGAGAAAATGCGGACGAAATATTTTGCAAACAGAATATGGTTTAGTGCCTGTTGTATGGTTACATGGAGCTTTGATTCACCTGAGGTGCATGGCTATGCAATTTTGTTCTTCTTTGGCTATTTTTTTCAACGTGCAGATCTCTGAAGAAACCGTTGCAGAAAAACATATGGACTTTAGCCGCTGAGGCTTGAGAGTGTAAGAACCAAATATTCCGAATCTTGAAGATTCATAGAATTGGAGAAAACCTGACATTTGCTTCTTTCCTTTGACAACAGCTCCTTTTTCAACCATACAAGGTTTTAGGAGATCGCGAAAGTTGCCCCCTCCCTCTTGAGCTGTAGGTGCACCCAAACTAACATGAATAACTCAAAAAGGCATTTGAGTGTTGAGGACTTTTTGTAAGGTATGATTTCTTCCTTTGCGAAGTTAGTTAGATATTTATATTTCAAATACACTATTTAATAAGTACATATTAATATTTCAAAGAAACTTATACTCATTGATAGGGATACACACGTTATGCGCCCTATGACTAGTATAAACATTTTTTTTTTTGGTAAAAACAGTGAAGCATTACCATAGACAAACCAAATATTTACTCCTAGAGAGCACTTCAGAGAATTTAACCACATTCCAGGAAGGACTAGTGTGTGTATATATATATATATATATGAAAAACCTTCTTTCTTGGGACGGAAGTTACATGAGTTTAATTAGAGAGAATATGAAAGAGGGGTAGAGAATAGTTAACGAGTTTTTTTCTTAAAATAATGTGACTAACAAAGTCTTCTTGACTATTTTTTCCTTTTTCACTTAAGTATAGACGATTCCTTCAGCTGGAATAAAATCTTATTTTGAATTACAATTTCTTTTCCTGAAAGATAAGATGTCTATCCAAAAGTAACTGTCCTAGTTCAAGTATATAACTATGGAAACTGAATAATTGGAGAATCAATGTTAATTAAGGTCTTCCTAAAATCAAGAAAGTAGTCTCCTAGTCCTAGAGGGAAAGAAAAAGACTACCTTTTCTAAGACCAATACCAAATATATTCTGGATTTAAGTGTCAAATATTTTTATGTAAATACTTCTAACACTCTCAATTTAAACTCAATATATAGCCGTATAGGTATTTCTGCCGATTCTTTCTTTCAAAAAGTTGGAAATAATGGAAGTAGTAGTAGAGGCTTCTCCTGACTTGATTAGCAATCTTCCTGAACACCTCTTATGTTCAATAATCTCATATCTTCCTACAAAAGAAGCCGTAGCAACAAGAATTTCTTCAAAACATTGGAGATTCCTTTGGAAGTTTTTATCTCGCCTTTTGTTGAATCTGCCAGAAGATCAAGTACTTGTCGACAAGATTTTTTCATCACAAGTTGGAAAAAATCTTGAATTTCTTCACATGCATAATCTCCCACGATATTGGAATACTTCAAATAACAACATGAAACGATGGATAAAGCATCTTAAAAACAAAAAACGACTCCAAGGGAATTCAATTTATTGTGATAAAAACAGTTACCAATCGTCTTTACCAGGAAGCATATTCCATGGTAGATTTTTTCAAGTGGTGGAGCTAAAAGAATATGTGCTGTCCAATGCGTCCCCCTTTAAAGGTTGTGTCAATGTTAAAACCCTAAAACTCATTGCTATCCATTTAAAGGATGTAACCCTAAACGACATCGTTCGTAATTGTACCTCCTTGGAGAATCTGAGCCTCCATGCTTGTAGCAAGCTTAATATTGATATTCAGCACAAGAAACTCAAGATAATAGAGATTAAAGGTATCGATATGATGAAATTTACTTTAGTATCTGGAAAGCCTGACTGAGTTGGTGTTTGAACCTAATTCCTGTTACTCTTCCAAAAGATCTCATATTGCCTGTCCAAGCCTTCGGGTTCTACGGACCAACAGCAAAGAGCTGCTCGAGTGGTGCACTGGCTTGAGGCCAGTAAGTTTTTTCTTTTTCTTGAGTTAATTTTCGCACGATTTCTTTGTTATTCAATATATATTCATTTGTTTATTGAATCTAGTGTCGAGATTATGAGGCTATACGTACGGAATCCCTTTGACGGGGGTGCGTGTGTTATGCACCAGCTTAGACTTGAATAACATAAATGACAATATTGTGCTTAACTACATCTTCAGAGTGTGGAGCCATTTCAAACGCTTCATATCATTAATCAGGTTAGTGTATTTATTTACAAGGACTTGATAATACAGTGAGACCTCTCTGTAACAGCATCTCTATATAACAACACTTCGCTATGAAAGTCAAACTTTTCCGGAACCAACTTTCATGTTACGTTATAATATATGTTTTATATAACAACACTTACTATAACATCCAAAAATATTTGAAACAAACAAGGTTGTTATAGAGAGATTTGACTTTATATTATAGACTAATGTAGACGGATATAGCGGGTTCTGTTGGGTCAATAAAACCTACTACTCCCTCCGTTTCAATTTACGTGAATCTATTTGACTGGGTACGGAGTTTAAGAAAAGAGAAAAGACTTTTAAACTTGTGGTGTAAAATGAAACACATATATTTTGTGTCGCTATAAATCATTGCATAAAAGTAAATTGTTTCCAAATAGGGAAAGAAGTAATTCTTTTTGCACGGACTAAAAAGGAAATTGTTTCACATAAATTGAAACGGAAGAAGTATTACTTTTGACGTGAGTGATGTATATAGACACATATAATTGGTATAGATATAGAATTATTAAGATTACACTAGTTGTGAATCCCCTTCAAATTCTGGAGTTTCTATAATAATAACAACAGCAACAAACTTAGTGTAATCCCACAAAGTGGGATCTGAGGAGAGTAGTATGTATGCAGACCTTACTCCTACCTTATGGAGGCAGAATGAATATTTAAGGGAGACCCTCGGCTCAAGGAAAGATTATGAATTTTATTTGAGAATACTTGTGAAACTTATATCCCCCCACAATGATGCAGGTTGGGAAGACTCTAGATTATGAATCCGCATTTCCTCTGGAGTATTGGTTTTGGGAAATGAAAGAGTTGGCAGATAGTTTTACTCATTATCTGAGACGGGTGCGGATTAGAGGGTTTACCGGAAAAGAGCGCGAAATCAGACTTGTAACTCATATGATAAAGTATGCTTGTATGTTGGAGAAGCTAATAATTCAGTGTAGTGATGGTTGTTCAACACAAGCAGCAGCTGCTACTCAGGAATTACAATCTGTATCCAGAGCCTCTATTAATGTATCTATAGTCTTGAATATGCCTGGAGATTAACATTTGTTATCAGTTTGAAGTTTTGAAGTTGCGTATTGACACTTCCATTGTCATTTTCTTCTACGAAAATTATAGCTATCAATATGGGTTAGGCCGATTGGGCCGGCCCAATCTAGCCCGTGATTTAATAGAGTTGGGCTAAGATGTTTGGAGCCCATTTAAAAACGAGGCTTTTAAGTGCGGCCCAAGTAAGCCCGTAGCTCATGAGGCCGCCCCCATGCGATTAATAACGTATTTAATTCAAATTAAAAAAATTATGTACGGAACTAAATAACAAGAAGAGTAGTGTAACCTCAAATTAGTAATATTTTTTATGTGAATATAAATATTCTTTGTTCTTAAAATAGTTATTTCTTAATGCTTAACTAATCAACATTGTATATAGTTATATATTTAGATAAAAATGAACATGTTAGACATCTTTGTTAATATTGTTTTTCGGTTAAAACTTATATTTTTAAGAATATGAAAAATAATTTTAAAAAGGGGAACTTTAGCAAGCATGGATGAGGTGGAAAGTAATTACCGCCCCTACCCATTTTTTTCCCTATCTATTTTTTAAAGGGATAGTTTCACATAAATATAACTCATACACCTATATTACGAAATAATAGCCCAGATACCACTTTGTAAATTCATAGCCCAAAAATAATTGGCTAATTCCCGAGAAAATAGCTTATTTCACGCAATTAATGACGATTTTTTTTCCCTCTTTATACAACCATTTGTTTTCATTCTTTTGATTTCATTTAATTATTAAGCATTTGATATTAAAAAAATGCAAATCAGCAACAATGCAACTCAAAAATTCTGAGCAATACATATTATCTGCAGGCAAGAAATTCAAACACTTTTACGTGCAATGGCTAAAGCAATCAGCAGGATAAAAAAAACCAAAGCTTAGTAAATGAATTGTAGAAAACGCGTTCAAGCTCTTTTTCATACAGGCACATACACGAAAAAGAAGAAAATGTCAAACTTTCATAGAGGTTTTTTGTACACTCACAATGTATGCACATCCTTATAAATTAAAAATATATATAATTTACAACACTATACACAAATATACAGATTTGTACACAATTATACATAATTAAACAATACTATATAAGTGTATATAAACACCAGTTACACAATATTTTTACTAGAAAATATAGTATGTCCGACACTACACATATTGTAAATAATGCACCAACTTGTATAAATATGTATAATAGTCTCTAAGAGGTGTTTGTATATCCATATACACAATTATACACTATTATACAGTGTTGATACCAACTACTACATAGTTATAATTTTTCATCCAAGCTTCGAGTTGTAGTAGAGGGTATTGGATGATTCAGCTCGTCAATAGGTTAAGAATTTAGCGCCAACCATTCGGAACTCAACACTCAGACAACATACACCGAATTTCTTATTCAAGACTTTTAGGTCATAGCAATGATGACCATAATTTCAAACTTCAAAATCTTTCAAAATTAGTGGTTATTTTTTATGCAAATAAAGTTTGAGAGCTACTTATATTCAGATATCTGTGTATGTTGATTTTTCTTTCAAAATCTTCAATATTCTTCTTCTTGCCACCATTAGACTTGGCGGGCTTGGATGATAGAGGAGGAGACTGAGCCTTCTTCGTGCCATTGATGACATAATTGCATAGGGGATAGGGGAGGAGGAATACCTGGGGCTACGTTAAGAGAGGATGGAGGATCTGTGTAGGTTAGAAATAAAGTAGCGAGAGGCATCGGGAAAAGAATTTGGTGTGGTGAATGAAGAAAGAAGAGAATATAAAAACCCTAGAAATGTGTCTTAAAGAATGTGATAAAGGCTGGAATTTTTCTTTCAAGTTATACACAATATGGGCTATACCCGGTAAGAACATCAAATTTGGGAACAACTTTGGGTAAGAACATCAAATTTGGGAACATCAAAAATTTTTAGGGTTTGGGGTCGGGTATAGCTCCGATTAGCTCTGTTATAGGTCTTTTAGATTGATTAGTTACTAACTGTGTTGGTAATTGATTAGATTTTTGATTCATTGCTGGTTAAAAGCTAAATTATAATTTTCTTTAGCTAAAGTTTTTAATAACAATAATTTTTCTATATTTTTATTTAATGACTTTATGTGTGTGATTTTTTTAGTTAGCATATAATTATCTAAATCATTTTTCATATTTTGTTCGGTTTTACCTATTTCAAGCATAGTTTCTGTCCAATAACTTAAATATTCGTAATTTATCATATCTTAGTCTGTTTCGGGTCCTGAGTCCCATGTATTTGTGTAGTCATAATTATATACTCTTTCTAGTTCGTCATTATTATAAGCTTCTTCTAGTTCTTCTAGTTCTTCTCTCCATTCTTGGTTAATTATTTCTGTTAAAACTAGATTTTCATATTCTTGAATTTGATTCCATATATTTTTTCTTATTTCAGGTTCGGTTATTTTTCTAAGTACATAAAAGATTAATATCTTATAATTATCTGCCATTTCATCTAGTAGGTATGTTATCATTATTTTATGTATTGCTATTATTCTTATGGTATTCCTTCTAATCTTCTTACTTTACTATCCTATTCATCATGAAATAATAAGATATAAAAAATAATTTTTCTGGTCACTACCATGGCCCTTTGCTCTAATCATTTACCCTAGCAATGTCCTCAACTGCGGTACTCCCCTAAACGGCATCTCCTCGCCTCATCGGTTTCCCATTAGGAGTGACTTAGCCTAGGTTACTACTTAAAGCATACTTTCATGGCAAACTTGCTCAAATTATTTTTTATAACATTACTATAACATGATAAAAACTATAGTATTATAAGATGATTATCAGGAATATAAGAATTTAGCTATGCATAATCATAAATTGATATACTTGTTCTTGTAGATTTGATATTTCTGGCATAGATTCGGATTGTTGTTCCATAGCTTTGAAAAACTTAATATCTTTTTATTATAAGTAGTTGAGAGAGTTTTTACAAAGATGAAGAAGGCTTTTTGCTTCCCGTAGAGAAGTCTTGCCTCTCTTCTCTTATCTGCTAATCTATTTATATTAGTCCTATAACGCGTTAACTATTCCTTGACGCGTTTTTTCTACTGTTTCCTTTACATAAAATAATAAAAAGAAAGACTAATAATGCTTTAATAATTTACATTATATTCTTATCTAGCTTTTTTCTTTTTATCTCATCCGTTGCTTTTTCTGCTCAGTGCTTTATTTTGTCCGGTGGATGTCGCTTTCCTAACTTTATGTCACTATCTTGTTTTGTCTTCTTCTTCATTTTTCTTTGCCTAATCTCTTTTGTTGAATTCCATCCGTAGCTTTTCTTCTTGGTTGTTACATGTCATTGTCTTCTTTTTCTCTTTTTCTTCTTAGTTTTTGTCTTCTTCTCCTCTTTTTCTTCTTAGCTTTTGTCTTCTTCTCCTCTTTTTCTTCTTAGCTTTTGTCTTCTTCTCCTCTTTTTCTTCTTAGCTTTTGTCTTCTTCTCCTCTTTTTCTTCTTAGTTTCATGAAAGATTTATTACATTGTCTCCGTAGTTTATTCAAATTCCACTTCTGGAATATAATTATCTTCTCCGTTACACTTTGTACATAGATGGTCTGAGTACTTTTGGCTTACTAATTTACAATATCTAGCTAATAAATTTTTTGAAATAAATTCCTTTTTGATAGCTCTTGTTTGGGGCATCTTCTCTGGATTTAACAGTGTTATGACCCACTGTCTAACTTCTTCCATGTCTAGTTGTCTTACTTCTCTGGAATGTGAATATATCATGACTTGATCTCTTGAATAATAGCTCCATATCGGGTTTCCATTGGTATAGTTTGTAGCTAATTCTTGTACAATAGTTGCTATTCCTATAGTTCGTTTATTAGCATAAAATTCCGGTATATCTAATTTTGGTATCTCGGGTTGCTGTTCAATAATTTCTGGGATGATCATTTCACTGGTCAATCCTATCTTTACCACTTGAATTGGTGGTTTTATCTCATCAAATACTATCTCTGCTGGTGCCGCATAACACTTGATAAAAAATAATTTGCCTTTAGTAACTCGTTTATAGTTCATAAATGCTTTATATAGATCTGGTATAGCTGTCAATTCTGTTCCATCCATAGTATATACGGTGTTCAATAATCCATAATTGTAGCAGGTTGCTACTAGCTTTGGGTTGGTGTTTGGTAATGCGATAAGTCTATTATAGCCTTGTAATTTTTGTGTTATATAATCGGTATTTGGTTCGGTTGTTGTGGCTCTTGGTTTGAGGTTTAAAAAGGTTTGTATTTTATAGATATTTTCTACGTATGTTCTGGTTATATGGTTGTAAGTTTTCTTGTCTTGGCTTAGGCTATCTACGTATGAAATAGTTTGTGGGGGTACGAATAATGGATCTTTTTGGTATTTTGGAATAAATGGTTTTTCGAATATTTTATTTAGGTTTTGTGTGTATTTTGGTTTATTACTAACTTCTTTTTCCTTGCTTGTTCCTGCAGCTGTATTTAAACAAACATTATGGGTTTTTAGGAGTTTCCCAACGTCTCCTTCTAGCTCTGGAATTTTACCGTCTTTCGATCGACGTAGTTCCGCATTTTTATAGTCATGCTGCTGACTTGTAGCTTTGAGTTTCTCCTCATTAGATTTTATCTTGTTTAGTTTCATTTCCATACTGTCCATTTTTAAAGAAAGGGCGGTGATGATATTGTATAGCTTTTCGGTTGTTTCTTCGTCAGTCTGTGTAGCTTTGTCTTGATATGTAATCTGCAATGACATTTTTGTTAGTACTGATTACTTCAATTGTAAATGTAAAATTCAGTATATTCAGCACTAGTCTCAGTATTTCCTTTGTTGTAACTGAATCTTGTATCTTCCTGGTTAGCCACCATTTTACTTGTGTATTATCTGTTCTTATAATAAACTTATTATATACAATATATGGTTCAAATGCCAATAAACATTTATATACTGCATATAATTCTTTTCTATTGATTTCCCATTTTATCTCCGGGTTTGTGAATGTTCTTGAATAATACCTACAATGATATTCTATTTTTTCTTTATCATACCTGTATTTTAATACTCCTCCATAGCTTTTTTCACTTGCGTCTGATTCTACTATATATGTAAATTTTTTATCTTCATCTGGGAAGTATAGTTTTGGTAGATTTTTACATATTTGTTTAACTTTTCTTACTTGTTTTTTATCTTCTTCACTAAAGTGGTACTCTATATCCTTTTTTAGATTTTTCTGCAATGGTTTTAAAGTCTCTGCTAATTTTAGTATATATTCTCTTACTTGGTTTACTAATCCTAAAAATGATTGTAGTTTCTTTTTTGTATCTAATTGTTCATTTGAATTTATTATCTTTTGTACTATATGAGTTTGCATTTTAATTCCATTTTTATCTATTTCTATTCCTAGAAATTCTATTTGATTTTTCATTATTTCTGCCTTTTTTCTACTTAGGCTTATTCCCGATATTTCTATAATATGTATAAATTTTTCTAATAATTTTATATGCTCATCTTGTGTTTTTGAATATAATAATATATCATCAATATATATTATACAATTTTCTAGTTGTTTGAAATAGTTATCCATAAAATGTTGATATCTACCTGGTGCATTTTTATATCCAAAAGGTAACACGTTCCATTCATAAAATCCTTGGGGTACGGTAAATGCTGTAAGTTTCTTGGATTCTTCTTCTAACTTTAAGTGGTAAAATCCCGATTTACAATCAAATTTACTAAAATAGTTATATCCTTGGATTTGTCTTATTTTTAGTATTTTGTTTGGTATTGGGTAATTGTATGTCTTAGTTTT
>JASVEL010012520.1:0-34043 GCA_032618575.1 Nicotiana noctiflora
ACCGGGTATAGCCCATATTGTGTATAACTTGAAAGAAAAATTCCAGCCTTTATCACATTCTTTAAGACACATTTCTAGGGTTTTTATATTCTCTTCTTTCTTCATTCACCACACCAAATTCTTTTCCCGATGCCTCTCGCTACTTTATTTCTAACCTACACAGATCCTCCATCCTCTCTTAACGTAGCCCCAGGTATTCCTCCTCCCCTATCCCCTATGCAATTATGTCATCAATGGCACGAAGAAGGCTCAGTCTCCTCCTCTATCATCCAAGCCCGCCAAGTCTAATGGTGGCAAGAAGAAGAATATTGAAGATTTTGAAAGAAAAATCAACATACACAGATATCTGAATATAAGTAGCTCTCAAACTTTATTTGCATAAAAAATAACCACTAATTTTGAAAGATTTTGAAGTTTGAAATTATGGTCATCATTGCTATGACCTAAAAGTCTTGAATAAGAAATTCGGTGTATGTTGTCTGAGTGTTGAGTTCCGAATGGTTGGCGCTAAATTCTTAACCTATTGACGAGCTGAATCATCCAATACCCTCTACTACAACTCGAAGCTTGGATGAAAAATTATAACTATGTAGTAGTTGGTATCAACACTGTATAATAGTGTATAATTGTGTATATGGATATACAAACACCTCTTAGAGACTATTATACATATTTATACAAGTTGGTGCATTATTTACAATATGTGTAGTGTCGGACATACTATATTTTCTAGTAAAAATATTGTGTAACTGGTGTTTATATACACTTATATAGTATTGTTTAATTATGTATAATTGTGTACAAATCTGTATATTTGTGTATAGTGTTGTAAATTATATATATTTTTAATTTATAAGGATGTGCATACATTGTGAGTGTACAAAAAACCTCTATGAAAGTTTGACATTTTCTTCTTTTTCGTGTATGTGCCTGTATGAAAAAGAGCTTGAACGCGTTTTCTACAATTCATTTACTAAGCTTTGGTTTTTTTTATCCTGCTGATTGCTTTAGCCATTGCACGTAAAAGTGTTTGAATTTCTTGCCTGCAGATAATATGTATTGCTCAGAATTTTTGAGTTGCATTGTTGCTGATTTGCATTTTTTTAATATCAAATGCTTAATAATTAAATGAAATCAAAAGAATGAAAACAAATGGTTGTATAAAGAGGGAAAAAAAATCGTCATTAATTGCGTGAAATAAGCTATTTTCTCGGGAATTAGCCAATTATTTTTGGGCTATGAATTTACAAAGTGGTATCTGGGCTATTATTTCGTAATATAGGTGTATGAGTTATATTTATGTGAAACTATCCCTTTAAAAAATAGATAGGGAAAAAAATGGGTAGGGGCGGTAATTACTTTCCACCTCATCCATGCTTGCTAAAGTTCCCCTTTTTAAAATTATTTTTCATATTCTTAAAAATATAAGTTTTAACCGAAAAACAATATTAACAAAGATGTCTAACATGTTCATTTTTATCTAAATATATAACTATATACAATGTTGATTAGTTAAGCATTAAGAAATAACTATTTTAAGAACAAAGAATATTTATATTCACATAAAAAATATTACTAATTTGAGGTTACACTACTCTTCTTGTTATTTAGTTCCGTACATAATTTTTTTAATTTGAATTAAATACGTTATTAATCGCATGGGGGCGGCCTCATGAGCTACGGGCTTACTTGGGCCGCACTTAAAAGCCTCGTTTTTAAATGGGCTCCAAACATCTTAGCCCAACTCTATTAAATCACGGGCTAGATTGGGCCGGCCCAATCGGCCTAACCCATATTGATAGCTATAATTTTCGTAGAAGAAAATGACAATGGAAGTGTCAATACGCAACTTCAAAACTTCAAACTGATAACAAATGTTAATCTCCAGGCATATTCAAGACTATAGATACATTAATAGAGGCTCTGGATACAGATTGTAATTCCTGAGTAGCAGCTGCTGCTTGTGTTGAACAACCATCACTACACTGAATTATTAGCTTCTCCAACATACAAGCATACTTTATCATATGAGTTACAAGTCTGATTTCGCGCTCTTTTCCGGTAAACCCTCTAATCCGCACCCGTCTCAGATAATGAGTAAAACTATCTGCCAACTCTTTCATTTCCCAAAACCAATACTCCAGAGGAAATGCGGATTCATAATCTAGAGTCTTCCCAACCTGCATCATTGTGGGGGGATATAAGTTTCACAAGTATTCTCAAATAAAATTCATAATCTTTCCTTGAGCCGAGGGTCTCCCTTAAATATTCATTCTGCCTCCATAAGGTAGGAGTAAGGTCTGCATACATACTACTCTCCTCAGATCCCACTTTGTGGGATTACACTAAGTTTGTTGCTGTTGTTATTATTATAGAAACTCCAGAATTTGAAGGGGATTCACAACTAGTGTAATCTTAATAATTCTATATCTATACCAATTATATGTGTCTATATACATCACTCACGTCAAAAGTAATACTTCTTCCGTTTCAATTTATGTGAAACAATTTCCTTTTTAGTCCGTGCAAAAAGAATTACTTCTTTCCCTATTTGGAAACAATTTACTTTTATGCAATGATTTATAGCGACACAAAATATATGTGTTTCATTTTACACCACAAGTTTAAAAGTCTTTTCTCTTTTCTTAAACTCCGTACCCAGTCAAATAGATTCACGTAAATTGAAACGGAGGGAGTAGTAGGTTTTATTGACCCAACAGAACCCGCTATATCCGTCTACATTAGTCTATAATATAAAGTCAAATCTCTCTATAACAACCTTGTTTGTTTCAAATATTTTTGGATGTTATAGTAAGTGTTGTTATATAAAACATATATTATAACGTAACATGAAAGTTGGTTCCGGAAAAGTTTGACTTTCATAGCGAAGTGTTGTTATATAGAGATGCTGTTACAGAGAGGTCTCACTGTATTATCAAGTCCTTGTAAATAAATACACTAACCTGATTAATGATATGAAGCGTTTGAAATGGCTCCACACTCTGAAGATGTAGTTAAGCACAATATTGTCATTTATGTTATTCAAGTCTAAGCTGGTGCATAACACACGCACCCCCGTCAAAGGGATTCCGTACGTATAGCCTCATAATCTCGACACTAGATTCAATAAACAAATGAATATATATTGAATAACAAAGAAATCGTGCGAAAATTAACTCAAGAAAAAGAAAAAACTTACTGGCCTCAAGCCAGTGCACCACTCGAGCAGCTCTTTGCTGTTGGTCCGTAGAACCCGAAGGCTTGGACAGGCAATATGAGATCTTTTGGAAGAGTAACAGGAATTAGGTTCAAACACCAACTCAGTCAGGCTTTCCAGATACTAAAGTAAATTTCATCATATCGATACCTTTAATCTCTATTATCTTGAGTTTCTTGTGCTGAATATCAATATTAAGCTTGCTACAAGCATGGAGGCTCAGATTCTCCAAGGAGGTACAATTACGAACGATGTCGTTTAGGGTTACATCCTTTAAATGGATAGCAATGAGTTTTAGGGTTTTAACATTGACACAACCTTTAAAGGGGGACGCATTGGACAGCACATATTCTTTTAGCTCCACCACTTGAAAAAATCTACCATGGAATATGCTTCCTGGTAAAGACGATTGGTAACTGTTTTTATCACAATAAATTGAATTCCCTTGGAGTCGTTTTTTGTTTTTAAGATGCTTTATCCATCGTTTCATGTTGTTATTTGAAGTATTCCAATATCGTGGGAGATTATGCATGTGAAGAAATTCAAGATTTTTTCCAACTTGTGATGAAAAAATCTTGTCGACAAGTACTTGATCTTCTGGCAGATTCAACAAAAGGCGAGATAAAAACTTCCAAAGGAATCTCCAATGTTTTGAAGAAATTCTTGTTGCTACGGCTTCTTTTGTAGGAAGATATGAGATTATTGAACATAAGAGGTGTTCAGGAAGATTGCTAATCAAGTCAGGAGAAGCCTCTACTACTACTTCCATTATTTCCAACTTTTTGAAAGAAAGAATCGGCAGAAATACCTATACGGCTATATATTGAGTTTAAATTGAGAGTGTTAGAAGTATTTACATAAAAATATTTGACACTTAAATCCAGAATATATTTGGTATTGGTCTTAGAAAAGGTAGTCTTTTTCTTTCCCTCTAGGACTAGGAGACTACTTTCTTGATTTTAGGAAGACCTTAATTAACATTGATTCTCCAATTATTCAGTTTCCATAGTTATATACTTGAACTAGGACAGTTACTTTTGGATAGACATCTTATCTTTCAGGAAAAGAAATTGTAATTCAAAATAAGATTTTATTCCAGCTGAAGGAATCGTCTATACTTAAGTGAAAAAGGAAAAAATAGTCAAGAAGACTTTGTTAGTCACATTATTTTAAGAAAAAAACTCGTTAACTATTCTCTACCCCTCTTTCATATTCTCTCTAATTAAACTCATGTAACTTCCGTCCCAAGAAAGAAGGTTTTTCATATATATATATATATATACACACACTAGTCCTTCCTGGAATGTGGTTAAATTCTCTGAAGTGCTCTCTAGGAGTAAATATTTGGTTTGTCTATGGTAATGCTTCACTGTTTTTACCAAAAAAAAAAATGTTTATACTAGTCATAGGGCGCATAACGTGTGTATCCCTATCAATGAGTATAAGTTTCTTTGAAATATTAATATGTACTTATTAAATAGTGTATTTGAAATATAAATATCTAACTAACTTCGCAAAGGAAGAAATCATACCTTACAAAAAGTCCTCAACACTCAAATGCCTTTTTGAGTTATTCATGTTAGTTTGGGTGCACCTACAGCTCAAGAGGGAGGGGGCAACTTTCGCGATCTCCTAAAACCTTGTATGGTTGAAAAAGGAGCTGTTGTCAAAGGAAAGAAGCAAATGTCAGGTTTTCTCCAATTCTATGAATCTTCAAGATTCGGAATATTTGGTTCTTACACTCTCAAGCCTCAGCGGCTAAAGTCCATATGTTTTTCTGCAACGGTTTCTTCAGAGATCTGCACGTTGAAAAAAATAGCCAAAGAAGAACAAAATTGCATAGCCATGCACCTCAGGTGAATCAAAGCTCCATGTAACCATACAACAGGCACTAAACCATATTCTGTTTGCAAAATATTTCGTCCGCATTTTCTCCTGCATGCCTCATTTTTGCTCTTCTTTGCTCCTCGATTCCAAATTTTTCGATTTCTGCGTTCTTTTGAACATTTCTTCATCTTTACTCGTCCTCCTTGTTCGCACAATAATCCCAAAAAATAATCCTTGTATAAAAACTGTCAAAAGGAAAGCCAAGATGACGGAAGGCGAGACTGCTCATGGGGTGACTAGGTTGGATGTTATGTTCCCGGGGACATGAACAGGGGAGCCCAAAGAAGAGAAAGTAACCCTAGCAGAAATGTAACTGAATTATGAGCTAGAGTTATGCATTGACAAAGTTGGGAGTCATGGCTGCTATGAGCTAGAGCTATGAATTATATAGAACCTATGCTTTCAACCATTTCTATGCAACTTTAACATACTAAAACTAATGTATTTAGGGACTTGTAATATCGTTCCACTATGTTTCCAAAGCTTGTAGATTAGTCCTGTCACGACCCAAATCCGGTCGTGATGGCGCCCAACAATCAAGCTAGGCCAGCCAGACCAACAATTCCTGATTACATCGAATACCAGTCCCAAATGGACAACCCAAGAAGAATATATGAGTTTAACAACTCCAATAATAATAATAATGAACAAAATACTGACACTCCCAAAGATCCGGAGTCACAAGTCTAGAGCCTCTAACAAAACCCAACAGGAATAGAGAGTACTGTATAGAAATACTCAAGTCTGAATACAAAATACAAATAACAACTGGAAAGGAGAGGAGAAGCTAGGTTCTGCGAACGTAGGCACCTACCTCAGCAACTCGATATGATACTGCAAACGCTGGAAATGCCTGTCTACTGCTCCTGAGTACCTGAGTCTGCACACAAAAGGTGCAGGGAGTAGGGGTGAGTACTAAGTACTCAGTGAGTAATAAATATATACAAGTAGCTGACAGTAAGAAATCCACAAAATACCATAATATGAAGCTACACTACAGTCCGAATATCCTACGAACTAGCATCAACAGTACAATTCAGCTACCACAGAGTAATTCAACAAATAAAGATGCAATGCAATGCACATAACCGCTACGGCGTGTAGCCCGATCCAATTTAACGTCGACGGCGCTCATTGGGGGTGTGTACAGACTCCGGAGGGGCTCCTACAGCCCAAGCGCAATACTGCTGCGGCGTGCAGCCCGATCCATCCTCAGTCCACATAAATCAGATAAATCATAAAACAGTTCATTTATCAAAATTCCAGTTTCCAGTTCATAATTTATGAAAAATACTTTAACTTTATTAAATTTGCAAAAGCCGGTGACTTAGCATATCAATACTGTGATTTCAATTTCCAGGACTGAGATCAGTGATTTAAGCAAATATAGCTATCACATAAATATTGTCCTCTAAGGACTCTACAGATCGGCACAAGGCCCCAAACAAGGCTTACAGCCCACAAATATATCAAATACAGTGTATTTCCAACACTAATAACATATTATTCACATCCGGGATGGACCAAGTCTCAATCCCTAGTCACAATCAATCTCGCACCTGCCACGGTGTGCGAGCCACGCCTACTAGCGTCACAATGTGCTAAGCCGGGGTTTCGAACCCTCAGGCTACCATATACACAAACTACTCACCTCTAGCCGGCCGTAGACTCGTCCGCGATGCCTTTTCCTTTGAAATTCGCTGCCTTGTGCATAGAATCTAGTCAAATCACAATAATTATATCAAATACGGGTCAAAGAATCATAACCCATTTCAATTTACATGAAATTCGCACAAATACACTAAGTTGGTAAAACCCGACCCCGGGCCCACTGCTTGGAAAGTCCCGAAATTAGAACCAACGCGACCCTCATCTCGCCACGAGTCCGTGCATATAAAATTTATCAAAATCGGAGTTCAAATGGCCTTCCAAAACTCAAAATCCCGTTTTCAATACCTAGGCTACAATTCTTCAAGATTTCTACCCAATTTCATGAAGATTGATGTTAATCCTACCATAAAATCATGTTTTTGAGTCAAAAATCTTACCTCCGATGAATACCCGATGATTTCCCAATGATTTCCTCGAGTTTTCTTCTCTGTAGGGCTCAAAATTGTATTTTGGGGGTGTAAACCCGTAAGCCCTCTGTTCTGTGATATAAATTCACTGCCAGAACATTTATACCTACGCGTTCGCGTGAGCTTACACGCGTTCGCGATGCCCAGTTCCCTTTTACTCTTCGCGAACGCGACGCCTACCACGCGTTCGCGATGCTCAACTTTGGCTTACCCTACACGAACGCGAACAAGACCACGCGTTCGCGATGAACAAAATTCCCAATCGCCCAAAATCCTTCTACGCGTTCGCGACTGCCAGCCACGCGAACGCGATGGTCCACTCCAACTGACCTACGCGAACGCGACCTCAGGAACGCGATCGCGAAGCACAAGGCTCCTGGCCTACGCGAACGCGACGCGCCTGATCGCGAACGCAATGCTTGATCCGTCTGACCTTCGCGAACGCGACCCATGTCACGCGAACGCAAAGGTCTAAATATCTGGGCAGAAACCTGCAATTTTCTGCAGATTTTGTCAAGTCTCAAATGCCCGGTTGATGGTCCGAAATCATCCCGAGGTCCTCGGGACCCCAACGAAAACCACCTACATACTCCAAAACATGATACGGACTTGTTCCAATCACAAAAACACCATCCTAAACATCAAAATCACCATTTACATACGGATTCAAGCCTAAGTTTCTTCAAAACTTTCAAAACTAACATTCGATCCAAAACCCGATCAAACGATGTCCGAATGACCTGAAAATTTGCAGACATATCCAAAATCACATAACGAAGCTACAAAAATTGTCGGAATTCCATTCCGACCCCCGGATCACAATCTCACCTACCATCCGATTTTCGCCAAAATTCAACCTTCGCCAATTCAAGCCTAAATGTACACCGGACCTCCGAATTCAATTCCGATTGCTCTCCTAAGTCATAAATGATCCCCCGAAACTAGTCGAATCATCGGAATCCGGTTCCGAGCAATCTAACTCAATAGTCAACTATTGGTTGACTTTCCATATTCAAGTTTCCTTCAAACATGCTATTTGCTTCATTTTTAACCCAAATCACTCCTAACTCACCCGATATATTCTAATACTGATTTAAAAGCATAAGATATATAAATGCAAGGTAACGGGGTGGTAATTCCCGTAACGACGGGCCGGGTCGTTATATTCTCCCCAACTTAAACAAACGCTTGTCCGCGAGCGGGTTAAGAAACATACCTGGAGCATCAAACAAGTGAGGATATCTGCTCCGCATCTCCCGCTCGGTCTCCCAAGTTGCTTCCTCCACGGGACGACCTCTCCACTGCACTTTCACTGAAGCTATGTCCTTGGATCTCAACTTACGAACCTGTCGACCCAAAATGGCTACTGGTTCCACATCATAAGTCAAATCCTCATCTAGCTGTATCGTGCTGAAATCTAACACATGAGACGGGTCTCCGACATACTTCCGGAGCATAGATACATGGAACACCGGGTGAACTCCCGACAAACTGGGTGGCAAAGCAAGCATATAGGCCACCTCCCCAACTTTCCTAAGCACCTCAAAAGGTCCAATAAACCTTGGGCTCAACTTTCCTTTCTTTCCAAACCTCATAACACCCTTCATAGGCGAAACCTTCAACAACACCTTCTCACCTACCGAATAAGACACATCTCGGACCTTCCGGTCCGCATAACTCTTCTGACGCGACTGAGCTGTGCGAAGTCTTTCCTGAATCACCTTTACCTTGTCTAAGGCATCTTGGACTAACTCTGTCCCCAACAACCTAGCCTCGCCGGGCTCGAACCAACCGACCTGGAGACCTACACCGCCTCCCATATAAAGCTTCATACGGTGCCATCTGAATGCTGGACTGATAGCTATTATTATAAGCAAACTCTGCAAGAGGCAAATAATCAGCTCATGCACCACCAAAATCAATGACACAAGCACGCAACATGTCCTCCAATATCTGAATAGTACGCTCAGACTGCCCATCCGTCCTGTGGATGAAATGCTGTGCTCAGCTCTACCCGTGAACCCAACTCTCGCTGAAATGTCCTCCAGAACTGAGAAGTGAACTGGGTACCTCTATCCGATATAATAGAAATGGGAACTCCATGCAATCTCACTATCTCACGGATGAATATCTCTGCCAACCGCTCTGAGGTATAGGTAGTACACACTGGGATGAAGTGAGCTAACTTGGTCAACCTATCCACCACCACCCAAACTGAATCAAACTTCCTCGCCGTCCGAGGGAGTCCACTAACAAAGTCCATAGTAATCCTTTCCCACTTCCACTCAGGAATATCAATACGCTGAAATACACCACCAGGTCTCTGATGCTCGTACTTGACCTACTGACAGTTTAGACACCGAGCCACGTGGCTTACAATATCTTTCTTCATCTTTCTCCACCAGTAATGCTGCTTCAAATCCTGGTACATCTTCGCGGCTCCCGGATGAATAGAATACCGCGAGCTGTGGGCTTCCTCCAATATCAACTCACGAAGGCCATCAACATTGGGCACGCATATCCGGCCCTGCATCCGCAATACACCATCACTATCAATAGTGACATCTCCGGCATCATCATGCTGTACTCTGTCCTTAAGGACAAGTAAGTGTGGATCATCATACTGGCGCTCTCGAATACGATCATATAAAGAAGAACGAGCTACTACATAAGCCATCACCCGATTGGGCTCAGAAATATCCAGCCTTACCATCCGATTAGCTAACGCCTGAACATCAACTGCTAGGGGTCTCTCCCCAACTGGAATATACGCCAAACTGCCCATACTAATAGCCTTCCGGCTCAATGCATCAGCCACTACATTGGCTTTCCCGGGATGGTACAAGATAGTAATATCATAGTCTTTAAGCAATTCAAGTCATCCCCGCTGCCTCAAATTTAGATCTTTCTGCTTAAACAAATGCTGAAGGCTGCGGTGGTCTGTATATACATCACAAGATACACCATATAGGTAATGCCTCCAAATCTTCAAGGCATTAACAATAGCAGCCAACTCCAAATCATGAACAGGGTAGTTCTTCTCGTGGGACTTTAGCTGACGAGAAGCATATGCAATAACTCTACCCTCCTGTATCAACACACAACCGAGTCCAACTCTAGAAGCATCACAATACACCGTATATGACCCTGAGGCTGATGGTAACACAAGTACTGGAGCGGTGGTCAAAGCCTCCTTGAGCTTCTGGAAGCTCTCCTCACATTCATCGGACCACACAAATGGAGCATTCTTCTGTGTCAACTTAGTCAACGGTGAAGTAATAGATGAGAAACCCTGAACAAACCGGCGATAATAGCCCGCCAAGCCGAGAAAACTCCGAATCTCTGTAGCTGAGGAAGGTCTGGGCCAATTCTGCACTGCCTCGACCTTCTGTAGATCAACCCGAATACCATCACTGGACACTACATGTCGTAGAAAACCCACAGTATCAAGCCAGAACTCACACTTAGTGAACTTTGCATAAAGCTTCTCTTCTCTCAACCACTGCAGTACCACCCTCAGGTGCTGTGCATGCTCCTCCCGGCTGCGTGAATACACCAGAATATCATCAATAAACACAATCACAAAAGAATCAAGGTACGGCCGAAATACACTATTCATCAAGTGCATGAATACAGCTGGGGCATTAGTCAACCCGAAAGACATCACCAGGAACTCGTAGTGCCCATATCGCGTCCTGAACGCTGTCTTCATAATATCTGAGTCCCTGATCTTCAACTGATGATAGCCCGATCGAAGGTCAATCTTAAAAAATACACTAGCTCCTTGGAGCTGATCAAATAGGTCCTCAATACGGGGTAATGGGTACTTATTCTTCATTGTTACTTTGTTCAGCTGCCTGTAATCAATGCACATTCTCATTGTGCCATCTTTCTTCTTCACGAACAACACCGGTGCACCCCAAGGTGACACACTCGGACGAATGAAACCCTTATCTAAGAGTTCCCGAAGTTGTTCTTTCAATTCTTTTAACTCTGCTGGTGCCATGCGATAGGGAGGAATAGAAATGGGCTGAGTGCCCGGCACCAAGTCAATACCAAAGTCAATATCTCTGTCGGGTGGCATGCCCGGCAGTTCTGCTGGAAATACATCCGGAAACTCCCTCACAATGGGGACCGAATCAAGACTGGGTGTCTCAGCCTTAACATCTATAATGAAGGCCAAATAAGATAAACAACCCTTGCCAATCATTTGTTGGGCTTTTATATAAGAAATCACCCTGTCAGACACATAATCAGTCAAGCCATGCCACTCGATCCTCGGATTACCTGGAATAGCTAGTGTGACTGTCTTGGCATGACAGTCCAGAATCGCATGGTAAGGAGATAGCCAATCCATGCCTAGGATTACATCGAAATCTACCATGCCCAGTAGTAATAGATCAACTCGGGTCTCCAGACCCCCAATAGTAATAAGACAGGATCGATATACCTGATCCACAACAACAGTATCCCCCACTGGGGTAGACACATGTATGGGCAAAGCAAGAATACCACGGGTCATACCCAAATGATGTGCAAAATAAGTAGAGACATAAGAATAGGTAGATTCGGGATCAAATAAGATAGAAGCATCCCTGTGGCAGACTGAGATAATACCCGAAATGACCGCATCCGAAGCACTAGCATCTTTCCTATCCGGAAGAGCATAGAAACGAGCCTGGCCTCCACTAGTACGATCCTCACCCCTAGGGCGACCTCTGGATACCTGGCCACCAGTCCTAGCCGACTGTGCTGGCGCCGAAGAAACAGGAGTAGAAGACGAGGGCCGATCCCTCTGCTGAGACCGCTTACGAAGCCACTGAGGACACTCTCTCCCGATATGGCCCAAATCACCGCACTCAAAACAACGGCCTGAAGATGGAAGAAGGGGCTGCTGAGGACCCTCGTTCCAGATGAACCCTATACTGAGGAAACAGGAGCAGAGCTCTGAGCTGGAAGAGCACTCAGTGCAGGCTGACTCTGCTGACCCTGATAACCCTGATGGCCCTCACGACCACGATCTGATGAAACCCCACTGGACTCTGCTCGTCCAGACTGATGAGACCTGAAAGAACGACCCCTGCTATACTGGGGTTGGCCCCTAGACGGAGCACACTGTAGCTGCCAGAACTACGAGGCCTCTTAGCCTCTCTCTCCTCTCGCTCTCTACGGCGATATGTCTCAATATGACGGGCAGCATCAACCACCTCATCAAAGGTAACTGCCAAAACTCTCTCCCTGGTCATCAATATACGGATGGGATAAATAAGGCCATCAATAAATCTCCGAATCCTCTCTCTGTCCGTAGGAACCATCCACATGGCATGACGGGCCAACTGTGTGAATCTCATCTCGTACTGATTAACCGTCATCTCTCCCTGCTTCAACCACTCGAACTGACGTCGCAGCTCCTCTCTCCGAGACCGAGGCACGTACTTCTCCAAAAATACCGTGGAGAACTGCTGCCAAGTGAGGGGCACTGCCCCAGCGGGCCTACGCCTCTCGAAATCCTCCCACCACCGAAATGCTGCACCTGTGAACTGAAAAGTGGTGAATGAAACACCGCTGGACTCTAGAATACCTGCGGTGCAAAGCATGCGCTGACATCTGTCAAGAAAACCCTGGGCATCCTCGCCCTCAGATCCACCGAATGTCGGAGGCTGTAGCCTCTCAAATCTCTCCAAATGACGTTGCTCATCGTCGGGCATAACTGGAACCATATATGCAGGAGCTGGTGCAACGGGCGCAACTGGCTGGACTGGCTCGGGTGTGTGAGCCACGGGGGTCTGATTTCCTCCCCCTGCCTGCGAAGAAGATACTGCAGCAGTAGCTGCAACTACCTGTGCCAAGCCTGTGCACACTGATAAGATCTGAGCCAAGGTCTCCTGAAGACCCGGTATCACAATAGGCACTGCTGGTGCCTGAACCTGAGTTGTCGGAGCGTCTGCCGCTGGAATCTGGTCCTGAGTCTGGTCAGCTGGTGGGTCAGCAGGTGCTGGTACTGCTGCCCTACCTCTACCACGACCACGGCCTCTGGGTGCCAATGGTGGTCGTCCGCCACGTCCGTTAGCTCGTGTTCTCGCCATCTGCGAGAGAATAGAATATGGAAAGATTTAATTTCATGATAACACAAATCACACGATATGAATCCAAGAAAATGAGGTTTTTCCTAAAGTTTCTGTAGCCCTCCGAAGATAGATACGGACGTCTACGTACCGATCCGCGAAAGCCTACTAAACCGGCTCATGACTCGCGAGTCCTAGTAACCTAGGCTCTGATACCAGCTTGTCACGACCCAAATCCGGCCGTGATGGCGCCCAACAATCAAGCTAGGCCAGCCGGACCAAAAATTTCTGATTACATCGAATACCGGTCCCAAATGGACAACCCAAGAAGAATATATGAGTTTAAGAACTCCAATAATAATAATAATGAACAAAATACTGACACTCCCAAAGATACGGAGTCACAAGTCTAGAGCCTCTAACAAAACACAATAGGAATAGAGAGTACTGTATAGAAATACTCAAGTCCGAATACAAAATACAAATAACAACTAGAAAGGAGAGGAGAAGCTAGGTTCTGCGAACGTAGGCAGCTACCTCAGCAACTCGATATGACACTGCAAACGCTGGAAATGCCTGTCTACTGCTCCTGAGTACCTGAGTCTGCACACAAAAGGTGCAGGGAGTAGGGGTGAGTACTAAGTACTCAGTGAGTAATAAATATATACAAGTAGCTGACAGTAAGAAATCCACAAAATACCACAATATGAAGCTACACTACAGTCCGAATATCCTACGAACTAGCATCAACAGTACAATTCAGCTACCACAGAGTAATTCAACAAATAAAGATGCAATGCAATACACATAACCGCTACGGCGTGTAGCCCAATCCAATTTAACGTCGACGGCGCTCACTGGGGTGTGTACAGACTCCGGAGGGGCTCCTACAGCCCAAGCGCAATACTGCTGCGGCGTGCAGCCCGATCCTCATATCAACCACTGCGGCGTGCAGCCCGATCCATCCTCAGTCCACATAAATCAGATAAGTCACAAAACAGTTCATTTATCTTAATTCCAGTTTCAGTTCATAATTTATGAAAAATACTTTAACTTTATTAAATTTGCAAAAGCCGGTGACTTAGCATATCAATACTGTGATTTCAATTTCCAGGACTGAGATCAGTGATTTAAGCATTTATAGCTATCACATAAATATTGTCCTCTAAGGACACTACAGGTCGGCACAAGGCTCCAAACAAGGCTTACAGCCCGCAAATATATCAAATACAGTGTATTTCCAACACTAATAACATATTATTCACATCCGGGATGGACCAAGTCTCAATCCTTAGTCACAATCAATCCCGCACCTGCCACGGTGTGCGAGCCACGCCCTACTAGCGTCACAATGTGCTAAGCCGGGGTTTCGAACCCTCAGGCTACCATATACACAAACTACTCACCTCTAGCCGGCCGTAGACTCGTCCGCGATGCCTTTTCCTTTGAAATTCGCTGCCTCGTGCGTAGAATCTAGTCAAATCACAATAATTATATCAAATACGGGTCAAAGAATCATAACCCATTTCAATTTACATGAAATTCGTATAAATACACTAAGTTGGTAAAACCCGACCCCGGGCCCACTGCTTGGAAAGTTCCGAAATTAGAACCAACGCGACCCTCTTCTCGCCACGAGTCCGTGCATATAAAATTTATCAAAATCGGAGTTCAAATGGCCTTCCAAAACTCAAAATCCCGTTTTCAATACCTAGGCCACAATTCTTCAAGATTTCTACCCAATTTCATGAAGATTGATGTTAATCCTACCATAAAATCATGTTTTTGAGTCAAGAATCTTACCTCCGATGAATACCCGATGATTTCCCAGTGATTTCCTCGAGTTTTCTTCTCTCTAGGGCTCAAAATTGTATTTTGGGGGTGTAAACCCGTAAGCCCTCTGTTCTGTGATATAAATTCACTGCCAGAACATTTATACCTACGCGTTCGCGACTGTCAGCCACGCGAACGCGATGGTCCACTCCAACTGACCTACGCGAACGCGACCTCAGGAACGCGATCGCGAAGTACAAGGCTCCTGGCCTACGCGAACGCGACGCACCTGATCGCGAACGCGATGCTTGATCCGTCTAACCTTCGCGAACGCGACCCATGTCACGCGAACGCGAAGATCTAAATGACTGGGCATAAACCTGCAGTTTTCTGCAGATTTTGTCAAGTCTCAAATGCCCGGTTGATGGTCCAAAATCATCCCGAGGTCCCTGGGACCCCAACGAAAACCACCTACATACTCAAAAACATGATACGGACTTGTTCCAATCACAAAAACACCATCCTAAACATCAAAATCACCATTTACACACGGATTCAAGCCTAAGTTTCTTCAAAACATTCAAAACTAACATTCGATCCAAAACCCGATCAAACGATGTCCGAATGACCTGAAAATTTGCAGACATATCCAAAATCACATAACGAAGCTACAGAAATTGTCGGAATTCCATTCCGACCCCCGGATCAAACTCTCACCTACCATCCGGTTTTCGCTAAAATTCAACCTTCGCCAATTCAAGCCTAAATCTACACCGGACCTCTGAATTCAATTCTGATTGCTCTTCTAAGTCATAAATGATCCCCCGAAACTAGTCGAATCATCGGAATCTGGTTCCGAGCACTCTAACTCAATAGTCAACTCTTGGTTGACTTCCCAAATTCAAGCTTCCTTCAAACATGCTATTTGCTTCATTTTTAACCCAAATCACTCCTAACTCACCTGATATATTCTAATACTGATTTAAAAGCATAAGATATATAAATGCAAGGTAACGGGGTGGTAATTCCCGTAACGACGGGCCGGGTCGTTACAAGTCCGCAAGAATTTCTTCATATGAATAGGTAGTACAACAATCTCCATAGGAAACAAGCAACCAAGAAATTGCCTCCAAATACCCATCCTCGGGACAAATCCGTGTCTCACCATCTGCCACAACACCCAGTCTAAATCGCCAAGAAGCTTCCCATTACAAAGGCCACGTATGAACAGCTTATAGGACTCAAAACTTGGATTCACCCTCTTATCAATCATATCAGCCATAAAATCTTTTGCCTCCAAATACCTCTTAGCATCAAGCAAAGCATACAACACTTCCTGATATGTCTCTGGATTCGGATCACAACCTTTCAACATTACTTTCTTAAACATCTCAATCCCCCTCGTCAGCTCTTCCTTGCTTCCTGAGCCTCGAAATCAGAGTGTTAAACATGATAGCATCTTGTTCAATATCCTCCTTTTCCCTCCTCTCTAACAAGCCCAAAGCCTCATAAATTCGACCATACTCGATAAAGCATGCATTATAGTCGAAAAAGTCCTCACATTGGGTTGACATTTCTGTTTAGGAAATTCATCGAACACCTTATATGCAGCATCCATCCTCCCACAACAACAAAATCCTTTAATGATAATATTCAAACAACAAGCATCAATTTCGACACCCAATTCAGAAGCACGAATATACACCTTATGAACAACATCAAATATTTTAGTATTCACTAGCAAATTCAGTACAAAATTGAAAGTTCTCACACTCGGCCATCACTAATAATTAGGCATATCAAAAAGGGTCTCAATTTCTCTCTTAATTCTACCAGCTAAATGCCCATAAATCTTAATAAAATTATAGAAAAACTCATCAGAAAGTCTACACTTTCTTTCAAATTTGATTTTCTCCATAAGTGTCTCAATTGCATCAAAATTCTTAGCCATTGCTAGGTTTTTGACAACCACATTATAATGGCCTCATTGGGTTTATAATCTTTTCGTTTTGAGATTTGATTCAGTAAATTTAGAGCATTGAGCTTTTGGAAAATTTTGATGACCTCATTTGGTCTTAACCAATCTTTGTAGTTGACAAGGTTGATGTCATCAGAATTTTGTAATTGAGATGATGAAAATGGACATGAATGTGGAAAATATAGTGGAGATTGAAAGATTAATCTGTGGAAAATGGGTCTATAAGAGAGAAAACGAAGTAACAACATTGTTTTATATAGGTTTATGAGATTTTGCACAATTGGAACGTTAACAGTTAAAATATAAAATGACAATACATATCACTTAACAATAGAGATTGCAATAGTCTTTAATGTTAGCTCACCCCTTGGAATAGAACATGTTGTCCACAGATTTAGTGGGCGTTTGGACATAAGAATTATGAAATTCCGGGAAAAGGTGAACTTTTTTTCAAGTTGAAATAGTAATTGTGTTTGAACTGTTTTTGATTTTTTGTGAAAGCTTTGAAGTAAAAATTTTGAAAAATAAACTTTTTCGAATTTTTTGAATTCCGAAATTCAACTTCATGTCAAAAATTTAAAAATTTCATGGTCAAATATGATTTCGGAAAAAAGTGAAAGAATCTCAGAAAAAAAAGAAACTTTTCTTTTGGCCAAACGGGCCCTTAAATTCTAAATTAGCTCTGTGTTAGGGTCGACATTTTTTAGTGAGATAACAGGTTGCATCTGTGTTATAATTCTTGTACATATCTTACTTGGTGATTAATACGAAATATTTTGTTATCAAACAAGAAATAGTAAAAGTGTATAAGAAAGACAAAATGTCATGCATTTGCTAACATGGTCTAAACGTCATGTACAAGTAAATTTTTACTAAATTTTAATATATATTGATGAAGAAATCTTTTTTTTTTTTTTTTGCAGTTTTCAACCTATGCTTGGAATAAGTACGGGTTTAAAAGATTTGTTCACAGCAAGAACATAAGATTTGTTATATTGCCTTAACGAAGAAAGAAAACCTAAATTAAAGAATTTATTATATAATGTAGTGCTAAATATTTAAGGTAAGTATTAATTGAAGTGGATTTGAAAATCCTAAATAGTAGGAAGTTAATTTAATAACGATTTTATCCATTGTAAAATATATTTTTACAGGAAAAAAAAGGCGAACGATATTTCACTAAGGGTCTTCGTGTTTTTAATATAGTACTAGTATTAGGATAGGCGCTTTGCGCATGTACTTTATATTAACAAATATATTATTTTAATATATTACATAAATATAGTTAAATAATATATTAACTTATAAAATAAAAATTATTAAAAAATATGTAAGTCCTGAAAAAACAAATTATATTTTACAGGGACTTAGTACTTTTAATGTAGTATAGATATATATTAGTAACTATATAACTATAAAGCCAAGATATAATAGTAACTCGTTTTATAGATCGAATTGTTCAATTTAAAATGAAAAGGTTATGTTTTCCTTTGCATTCCATTCAAAATATTTATGTTTTTGCATTCTCTTTCCATTTTTTCCTTTTTCCTTTGCATTCCATTCTCTTTCGATAATATTGATGCATTTAATGGACAAATAAAAATATGTCATCTTCGACTCATTTTACTTTGTAACCATCCTAATAATGTTTTGCTCTTTACCTTTCGTTACTTTCAATTTGGAACAAACAATAAAATATGAAATATTCTAAATTCATTCAAAATAAGATAATGTATTACTAACGTCCTTTCTTTTTCTCTAAATTAATACTTTATGATATATGTCATGATTTCAAAGATAATATTATAAACCTGACAGTTTGTAGGAAAGGTATTGTTGTATTGCTAATAAAGAGTTAAAATATCATTTTTTTTCTCAACCCTAATATATACTTGTATTAAAATGTTTCCAGATAATTAACTCTAATAAAATTCCTTTTATATAATTTTAGGGTTTTTTTTCTTCTTATGAATGAACTAATATAGATTGTTAAATAATAGTTTAATTTCCACACCTATTTACACAGAGCCACTCAAAGTTTGGACGGAGACGTGAAGAGCCTATTCCATGTTCGTTCATATTCTTAGTTTTACTACGAAAGTTAAATTAAATCTGTTGTAACTAAAAGTTAAGGAAGATTAACTTTCCAAACCACAGATATATATTGAATTTGTTATGTATGAGGTATTTATATTGATCTTTCAATTTATTGGAGCAATGTTATTAGAGGTAAGTGGTGACGAATGTATAATATTTTATGATTCTTATGAATATTGTTATGTTTTTTTCCTGCATTTATATATTGAAGGAATAATCTAATTTTCATAAGGTTAAATACCGATAAAGATACATTTATACTTAATATTCGAAGTACAAACAAATATAATAAGTAAACAAATTTGATAATATTTTTGTCATATTATATATTATGGCCCATCATATGCATGCTTTCAAAGTATTAACTTCAAAAGTTGGAAAACTGGAATCCTTGGGCAACTCTGTATCAGAAACTTATGTCATCCATCATTTCTGTGCTTTGGTAATTGTATCCATAAGAAAGGATATCACACCAATCATTCACCCATATATCACGAGAATACATACTCATTACCATAAAAGTAACAATCTATACCAAAAAGAAAACTTATGATTACAATGAAATTTAATTATAAGAAAGCCAAAATCTAAAAGAGGACTCAATTTAAAGTCAAAAATGTCACGACCCCAAACCCCGATCGTGATGGCGCCCAACACATTGCTAGGCAAGCCCGACCATCTTATCCAATTAAACCAGCCAAGTATAATTAATACTGATTAATCGG
This sequence comes from Nicotiana noctiflora, assembly GCA_032618575.1. Classification (NCBI taxonomy): domain Eukaryota; kingdom Viridiplantae; phylum Streptophyta; class Magnoliopsida; order Solanales; family Solanaceae; genus Nicotiana; species Nicotiana noctiflora. The sequence continues at coordinate 19,821 of JASVEL010012520.1, forward strand.
CGTGATTAGCCTGTTTTCATAACAAATCAAGAAGTGTAGAACTGAAATACAAGAACACAGCCCCAACCAAATCGTGGTGTCACAAGTCCGAGCCTCTACAAATGAGATCTACTACAAAATCAAGTCTAACCAGAATGGAGACAACAAAATGATAAAAAGAAAGAGGTCAGGTACTGCGGACGCTGGCAGCTACCTCGAAGTCTCCACAAAATGGGGATAATAAAGCAGTTGCGATAGCTCAACTGCCCTCCTGAACCTGTATATCTGCACAAAAAGTGCAGGGGAGTGGGGTGAGTATATTTCAACTCAGTGAGTAACAATAATAAATAATAACTGAAAATAAGAACTCCTGTACTATCACTAAACAGCTCTAAGGCAACCCCCACAGGTTAGTCATCACTATAATGAGTACTCTGATCTCCAGTCCACATCTATCTCATCTAGGTCCCACACCGACCACATCCTCGCTCGTACCACTACGGTATACAGCCATTTCAATATATGGAGACATATACATCTGTCGATAACATATAAATATTTCAGTATATATATGAATATGAATAAGTATAATGCTGCGGCACGCAGCCCGCTCCAATACATATACCGCTGCGGCGCGCAGCCCGCTCCATTTAACGTCGACGGCGCTCACTGGGGGTGTATACAGACTTCGGAGGGCTCCCTAGGCCCAAACACTATAATATTGCGGCGTGCAGCACGATCCACACAAATATTACTGCGGCGTGCAGTCCGATCCAATATATATATGTATATATCTCTATACTGCTGCGGCGTGCAGCCCGATCCCATAATATACACCCAGTGCTCACTGAGAATGTGTGCAGACTCAGACTCCGAAGGGGCTCCTACAGCCCAAGCGCAATAATACTGCGGCGTGCAGTCCGTCCCACATGTATATTACATGTATATTAATGTATATTACTGCGGCGTGCAGTCCGATCCAATATATATACTGCTGCGGCGTGCAGCCCGATCCAACATAGGTATATATATAATACCTCATAATGGGTCCTCGACTCTATCCCAGTCAGTATATACTTGGCCTCCCAGGCCCAATATAATATATCACAGTGGGTCCTTGACCCTGTCTCAGTCAATATAGACTTGGCCTTTCAGGCCCAATATAATATATCACAGTGGGTCCTTGACCCTGTCTCAGTCAATATAGACTTGGCTTTTCAGGCCCAATATAACATCTCATAGTGGGTCCTTGACCCTAACTCATCTCAATCGGTATAGACTTGGCCTTTCAGGCCCACTCAGCTAGAACAGGGAATTCCACCCTAGACAATCTCTCTCAATGTACACATCTATTACGGGCTCATATGATGCTATACAGCTAGAGCTACGGCTGAGTGTATGTCTCCAACACGATATAAGGGTCACCTAGCTCTATAGGTTCCCTAATGCTCTACGGATCGGCACAAGGCCCCAAACATGGCTATCAGCCCAATTGCACAGTTATAAACTTATTATCAATCATAACACAAAGTATACTATTAGTCGGGAAGGACTAAGTCCGAACCCCCAATCACAATGTCACCACGCCCGTCATAGAACTCGTGTCTCATCTCAATATAGCACTGTGAAGTGCTAGTACGGGGTTTCAAACCCTCAGTACATTATTTACTACTACCACTCACCTCGAACCGGTAGAAGCTTCATGCTCGCGACGCCTTAGACAAGATGACAGTTACTAGGAGTAGGAGGGTCATCTAATTTCTTCTAGGCTTGATCGAACAAATGGGGGTACTTTTCCTTCATCTCTTTTTCTGCTTCCCATGTGGCCTCCTCAACTTGTTGACTTCACCACAATACTTTAACGGAGGCAACTTCCTTATTTCTCAACTTACGGACTTGCCTATCAAGAATGGCAACTGGAACTTCTTCATATGACATATCTTCATTAACCTCTATAGCTTCGACTGGCATGATGGTGGATGGATCTCCAATCACTTTCTTCAACATGGACACATGGAATACCGGATGCACTGATGACATCTCAAGAGGCAACTCTAGCCTATAAGCAACTTGACCAATCCTTTGAACGATCCGATATGGCCCGACATACCTAGGACTCAATTTCCCTTTCTTTCCGAATCGCATGACTCCCTTCATAGGAGATACCCTCAAGAACACCCAATCATCGACTTGAAACTCCGAATCCCTTCGACGAACGTCTGCATAGGACTTTTGACGACTCTGTGCTGTTTTCATTCTCTCCTGAATAACCTTGACCTTTTCCATAGCTTCGTACACCATATCCGGCCCTAGCAATTCCGCTTCACCTACCTCAAACCACCCGATTGGCGATCTACATCTTCTCCCGTACAATGCCTCAAATGGGGCCATCTGAATGCTAGCATGATAGCTGTTATTGTAAGCAAATTCTATCAGTGGCAAGTGTTCATCCCAATTACCTTTAAAATCTAAGACACAAGCCCGCAACATATCTTCAAGCGTCTGAATGGTCCGCTCGGCCTGTCCATCGGTCTGTGGATGGAAAGCTGTGCTGAGATTCACCCGAGTTCCCAAACCTTGCTGAAACTTCTTCCAAAAGTTAGCGGTGAACTGAGCCCCGCGATCTGAGATGATAGAAAGTGGAGTGCCATGAAGCCTTACTATCTCCTTGATGTACAATCTTGCATATTGCTCCGCGGTATCAGTGGACTTGACAGGCAGGAAGTGAGCTGATTTGGTGAGTCGATCTACTGTCACCCATATTGAATCAAACTTACGCTGAGTGCGAGGTAAACCTACCACGAAATCCATATTGATCATCTCCCATTTCCACCTTGGTATTTCTATAAGCTGAGTTAATCCACCGGGCCGTTGATGCTCGGCCTTCACTTGTTGACAGTTCGGACATTTAGCTACAAAGCTTGCTACATCTCTTTTCATACCGTTCCACCAATAAATCTCCTTAAGGTCATGATACATTTTCGTGGAACCAGGGTGCACAGAATACCTGGAAGTATGAGCCTCTGCCATCACTCTTTCCCGAAGCTCGTCCACATCCGGAACACATAGCCTATCTTGACACCGCAATACACCATCTTCGCCGCTGAGTACAAATGCTGAGGTCTTGTTATTCATGACTGCTTCCTTTACCCGAACCAATGCTGGATCCATGAACTGTTTTTCCTTGATTTCCGCGACCAATGATGATTCTGCTCCATTATGCACCAAGATATCCCCCTCGTCCGACGCCGAAATACGAACCCCCAAGCTGGCTAATTGGTAGACCTCTCGAGCCAGGGGTCTCTGATCCACACCCAAATGAGCCAAACTACCCATGGATTTTCGACTAAGAGCGTCGGCTACCACATTTGCCTTTCCTGGATGGTACAATATGTTCATATCATAGTCCTTGAGTAATTCTAACCACCGCCGCTGTCTCAGATTCAGCTCTTTCTGCTTGAACAAATACTGGAGGCTCTTGTGGTCCGAAAACACATCTACATGAACCCCATAAAGATAGTGTCGCCATATTTTCAAGGCAAACACAACAGCTGCAAGTTCCAAATCATGCGTCGGATAATTCTTTTCATGGTTCTTGAGTTGCCTGGAAGCATAAGCTATAACCTTTCCGTGCTGCATCAATACACATCCCAAACCGACTCTGGAGGCATCACAATAGACTACAAATCCCTCTGTGCCTTTTGGCAAGGCCAATACTGCTGCCGAGGTCAATCTTGACTTCAATTCTTGGAAACTTTTCTCACAAGCATCGGACCACTGGAACTTAACTGCTTTCTACGTCAATTTAGTCAATGGGGAGGCGAGGGTTGAGAATCCCTCTACAAACCTCCGATAGTACCCTGCCAGACCCAAAAAGCTGCGAATCTCTGTCGGGGTCGTGGGTCTAGGCCAATCTTTCACCGCCGCAATCTTCTGAGGATCCACCATAATTCCCTCACTGGAAATAACATGCCCTAGAAAAGCTACGGACTTCAACCAAAACTCACATTTTGAGAACTTGGCATACAATTGATGTTGAAGAAGGGTCTGCAATGCTGCTCTGAGGTGAACGGCATGATCTTCCCCGCTCCGAGAGTAGATGAGAATATCGTCAATGAATACAATCACAAAGGAATCTAGGAATGGCTTGAAAACCCGATTCATAAGGTCCATGAAAGTTGTTGGGGCGTTGGTTAGCCCAAAAGACATAACCAAAAACTCAAAGTGACCATAACGAGTTCTGAAAGCGGTCTTAGGAATATCCTGCTCCCTGATCTTCAACTGGTGGTACCCGGACCGTAAATCAATCTTTGAGAAGAACTTCGCTCCCTACAATTGGTCAAACAGATCATCCACTCGAGGCAAAGGATATTTATTCTTGATGGTGACTTTGTTGAGCCGCCGATAATCAATACACATTCGAAGTGACCCATCCTTCTTTCTGACAAAGAGAACCGGAGCACCCCATGGCGACACACTCGGTCGTATGAACCCTTTCTCTAATAAATCCCTCACCTGCTCCTTTAACTCCCTTAACTCTGCTGGCGCCATTCTGTATGGTGGAATGGATATTGGCTGAGTATCTGGCAATACATCAATTCCGAAATCAATCTCCCTATCCGGCGGGATGCCCGGAAGCTCATCTGGAAACACTTCAGGAAATTCATTCACAATTGGCACGGACTCGAGGGTAGGCACCTCCGAGGTGGTGTCCGTTACCCGAACCAGGTGATAGATACACCCTTTCTTAATCATCTTCGAAGCCTTAAGGTAGGAAATAAACCTACCCCTTGGCACCACACCATTTCCTCTCCATTCAATGACTGGCTCGTTAGGGAACTCGAGCCTCATAACTCTCGTTCGACAGTCAAGTTTGGCAAAGCACGAATAGAGCCAATCCATCCCCATAATTACATCAAAATCTACCATCCCAAGCTCAATAAGATCGGCCGTGGTATCCCGACCACCCACCGTAACAACACAATTTCTATAGACTCGTGAGGTTGTAATAGAATCACCGATTGGAGTCGACACAGAGAACGGCTCATGAAGCTATTCGGGTTCTATCCCAAAGCTTGAAGCAATGAATGGAGTAACATAAGACAAGGAGGACCCTGGATCAATAAGGGCATAGCAATCAATAGTTTGAACAGACAGGATACCCTGTAACAACATCTGGAGAAGCCTCGGCATTTTGGCGGCCACTCAATGCATAGAATCGGCTAGGTCCACCCCTACCCCGAGCTCCACCCCTAGCTGCACCACGCCCCGCTGATGCTGGAGTACGCGCTGATGATGTAGCAGCTGAAGAACCGGATGACTGAGCAGATCCCCTACCTATACCCTGACGGGGTGCACGGCAGTCCCGTTGAATGTGACCTCTCACCCCGCACCCGAAGCACACTGGAAGGTCAAGGTAGCAAGTCTCTGTATGAAATCTCCCACACTTGGGGCATGTAGGTCTCCCCCGCTGCTGGGATCTCACCCCAGGACGACCAGACTGACGAGACCTCCTGCTGTCTGAACCAGGTCTCGAGTAACTGCCCTGCTGATGACCGTGCACGGATGGCGGTGCACTCGCGGAGGACTGAGCATATGACTGGGATGGCCCTGATGACCCCTTCCCTGGAAGTGATCTCCCTGAACGACCCATTGACCGGCCCTGCTGCTACTTTCTCTTTCTGCACGAATCTTCAATTTCCTGGCCTCTGTGGCCTGAGCAAACCCCACAATCCTCCCATAGTTCATGTCTGAGTGCAAAGCTGCTGTGGCGGCCTCATTCACTACCAAAGGACTAAGGCCCTGAACAAACCGTCGAACCTGGGCATCCATGGTCGACACTAAATGAGGAGCGTACTTGGACAACCTTACGAACTCCATGCGATACTCCCAAACACTCATACTGCCCTGTTTGAGAACCTCGAACTCAGTGGCACGGGCCTGCCATTGCCTCAGCAGGTAAGAAGTGGTCCATAAATGCATCCACGAACTCATCCCATCTGGCCGAGGGCTCCCTTCCTCACGGGAATCCTCCCACATTTCGAACCATGAACGTGCCGCTCCCTTCAGCCTGTAAGAGGCTAACTCTACTCCCTCTATATCTGTAGCCTTCATCACTCTGAGGGTCTTGTATATCTCATCAAGGAATTCCTGTGGGTCAGCCTCTGGATCGGTGCCTGAAAATTCTGGAGGGGCCAATCGCAAGAATTGATGGACTCTGGAGCCAAAGGAATCTCCCTGTCCGCTGGAGGATGCAGGGGCATCATGGGATCTCTGGGCCTGGGCGGCCACTAACCGTGTTAACATATGGATGGCTCCCCTAAGTTCTTCATTAGAGATACCAGAGCCCGAAGCGGGAACTGTATCTGAGTCAGGAACACCGGCAGGAGGAATGGTGGCATCCTCTGCCGCAGCTGGAATAGGGACACTTGGGTTTTGAACAGATGGGCCAGGCAAATTCGGGACTGGTGGGTCATTCTCTCCCACGGCATCGGGTACATGATTAACAGCTGCACTTGGGCCGGCATTGGCCCTAAGGCCGAGTCTAGCCTTCTTCTTAGGTGCCATATTCTGAAAATTTGGGAACAAGGCGCGAATTAGACACAGATATTTCCACATTGCACTTTACCGCACGATATAGATTAACAAAGAAGTAGGTAAATTCCTAAATGCCCGTGTAGCCCCCTACTTATATGATGTGGTCGACAACACACCTATAAGAAGTGCACTACTAGACACGGCTCCGAGACATCCTAGGACACTTTAAAACCTTAGGCTCTGATACCAAGTTTGTCACGCCCCAAATCGAAGGACATGACCGGCGCCTGACCGGGTTGCCCCAGCCAAGCGGACCTGGGTGCCTTTCATTCCCACGCGTTAACCCTGTGTTGATTGTTTCTCATTAACCAAATATTTTACCAATAATGACTGATTACATAATGCATAAACATAACCATGTGATTGATTCACTAACAAGTTCATAATTTATATTTACAACGCCCCATACATATACTTAGGCCACAATCCCACAGTTTACATGTCTATGGAGCCTCTAGGATACAAAAAGGGAAATACAATACTTGCCGGTAACAAGGCTCCGGCTATACCTTACAAAACCAAAATGAAATCTAAACCGAGTGGCATGAACCACACAAGGCCCCGAGGAGAAAGGGGCTCACCAAAACGGGCAGTGGAAGGAGAAGAATACTACTGTCGATGAGCTGAAGTGCCTGCTACTGATCCACCTACAATCATGACACGAATGTAGCGCCCCCGGCAAAAGGGACGTCAGTACACTTGAATTGTACTGGTATGTATGGACAAACTTTGTCCCAAGTAAACTCAAGCCATTAAATTACATCAACAATTAATTAAGCCAACCAACCATGTTTCCACATTTTCCTCATTTCAAATAATTCTCACACAAAGCACTTTCTACGATCAACCAATTTAACAATAACCAATCAATCACGTAAAGCACAAGTATTCAAACAAAGGGGCAATCAGTGCCCCACAGGTTGCAAACTCTCCTGCTCTGTCTCCTTTCACAATTTCACATTATTGATTTTTGTATCAATTTTCAATAGCGATTTCGATCGCTTTCCATCCTTATTTCCCCCGACCACCCTTATTACCTCGGCCACCCTTATCACCCCAACCCACACCTTATTTCACCACGTTGCGGCGCGCAACACGACCCCGCCTTACAGTTGAAAACACAACAATTTCAAAAAGCAGATAAGGTACTACACACAATTTCAACAAGTTCAAATAAGCAACTTACACATTGGTTCATGTTCTCAATTTCTTCTCAAGCCAATATCAAAACCAAGTTACAAGTATTCCAAAATCGAAAATGCCCACATAATCATGTTCAACAATTTATCACAATTAAGGTGTTTCAAATTCCTTCCACAATAAGCCAAATATGCCATCACAATGGTTGTCCCCAATTCTTTACCAATCTCGATTACCTTTTTATCTTTCAATTCATATTTCATAACACACCACACGTAGTTTAACATCAATCAAATGCTCAACAGGGAAATCAAAGAATTACGTAAAATTTCTCAATTTGACACATGCCAAAACAATTCGCACACATTTGGGCGATTTTACAAGAATCAAAATTAGCCATACATACCTGGTGATGAGTTTTCTTCCGTTAACTTCCTACTTTATGCTTACCCAAGCTATCTTACTCTTGCCAACCTTGTTCTTGAAGACTCTTACTTCTACTCACTTCTTTTTACTAAAAATCAAGTTCAATAATCATGCATGAGTGTAAAAATTCTATTTTCAAAAGCTATTATATGCAAACCTCTCTTTACCCAATTAAAACTGAAAATCAAAGAAAATAGTTAGGGTTTTTACCTTGAAAAGATTGGGGAAGTTGAATCCTTGCCCTAAGATCCCTTGGAATTAAGATGGTTGGAATAATCTTTGAAGATGAAAGATTTCTCTCTCTAAAAACCCTCTCTTCTCTCTCTAATTTTGATAAGATGATATGATAAAAATGAAGAAGAAGTGTGTTATATTAAAGAAGAGATCGGGTCAAAATGTTACAAAAATCTGGGCCGGGGTCAATTATGCGGTGCACTATGCGACCGCAGAATCAACATGCGGTCCGCATAGTGACCGCAGAATTGCCCCAAATTTTACAAGGTTCTGTTAAGGAATGCGGCCAGAATGCGGTCCGCATGTTTGATCCGCGGTCGCAAAATGCACCGCAGATTTGACATGCGATCGCATATCGACCGCACATTTGACACGATTTTTGGGAAACTCTCTGGAACGTTTTGCGGTAAGAATGCGGTCCGCATGTCAGGTTTGCGGTCGCATTCTTGACCGCATATTTGACATTTTTCGGAAAAATTAATTCTCTACATTTTTGAAACTTAAATCACTACCAAGGGTTCGAACCGCGGCTCGCAAGCTCGCCGCGAAGAATTCTACGCATTCCTAACACATTTATTCGGACCATGACACCACAGCTACTAGGTTTTATGCACAATTATTTTACGGGGCCTTACAAGCATATCCTCCAAAATTTGAATAGTTCGCTCGGACTGACTGTCCGTCTGAGGATGAAACATTGTGCTCAACTTAACTCGTGCGCCCAATTCTCGCAAAACTGCATCCCAAAAATACGTGGTAAACTGCGTACCCTTGTCCGAAATAATACATACTGGCACACCATGAAGGTGAACAATCTCCCGAATATAAATCTTAGCTAACCTCTCGGATGAATAGGAGAATGCCACAAGAATGAAATGTGCTGACTTGGTCAGCCTATCAACAATAACCTATATCACATCGAACTTCTTCCGAGTCAACGAAATTCTGGTAACAAAATCCATGGTAATTCTTTCCCACTTCCACTCGGGAAGCTCAATCTTCTGAAACAACGCACCAGACCTATGATGCTCATATTTAAGATATTGAGAGTTCAAACACTGAGCCACATATGCAACAATATCTTTCTTCATCCTACGTTACCAATAATGCTGTCAAGTCCTGATACATTTTTGCAGCGCCCGGGTGAATAGAATACTGAGAACTACGGCCCTCCGCTATGATCAACTCTCGAATCCCATCGATATTTGGCACACAAACTTTCCCATGCAATATCAAAACACCATCATCATCTAAGGTCACCTTCATGGAACCTCCATGCTGCACTGTGTCTCTCAGGACACACAAATAGGGACTATCAAACTGTCGATAACGGATACGCTCCATTAATAAAGAATGAGCAATCGTGCAAGCTAACACTCTACTAGGCTCAGAAATGTCCAACATCATAAACCGATTGGCCAAGGCCTGAATATCCAAAGCAAGTGGTCTCTAGCTGACCGGAATATAAGCAAGACTACCCATGCTGGCGGACTTCCTACTCAATGCATCGGCCACCACATTGTCTCTCCCAGGGTGATACAAAATAGTAACATCATAATCTTTCAGTAACTCCAACCACCTCATCTGCCTCAAGTTCAACTCGTTCTACTTGAACAAGTATTGAAGACTCTTGTGATCAGTGTATGCCTCACACGTCACACCATATAGGTAATGCCTCCAAATCTTCAAAGCATGAACAATGGCTGCCAACTCTAGATCATGAACTGGATAATTCTTCTCGTGGATCTTCAACTGCCTCGAAGCATAAGCAATGATCTGCCATTCTACATCAATACTACACTAAGACCAATACGGGGAAGAATCACAATAAACTGTATAAGGCCCTGAGCCTGTGGGCAAAACCAATATCGGTTTCGTAGTCAAAGCTGTCTTGAGCTTCTAAAAGCTCGCCTCACACTCATCTGACCATCTGAACTGAGAACCCTTTTGCGTCAACTAGTCATCGGGGTTGCAATAGATGAAAATTCCTCCATGAACCAACGGTAATAACCTGCTGACCCCAAGAAACTCCAGATCTCAGTAGCTGATGCTGGTCGAGGCCAGTTCATGACTGCCTCAATCTTTTTCGGTTCCACCTGAATACCCTATGATGATACGACATGACCCAAAAATGCAATCGAACTCAACTAGAACTCACACTTTGAGAACTTAGCATATAACTAACTATCCTTCAGAGTCTGAAGAACCACTCTGAGGTGCTACTCATGCTCCTCCTAGCTATGGGAGTACACCAGAATATCATCAGAAAAGACTATCATGAACAAGTCCAAGTAAAGCCTGAACACTCAGTTCATCAACTCCATAAATGTTGCTGGGGTATTGGTCAACCCAAATGACATGACCAAAAACTCATAATGTCCATACCGAGTGCGGAATGCTGTCTTAGGGACATCAGACGCCGTAATCCTCAGCTGATGGTAGCCAGATCTCATGTCTATCTTTGAAAACACCTTTTCTCCATGAAGCTGATCGAACAAATCATCAATCCTCGCAGTGGATACTTATTCTTTATCTTCACTTTTTTCAATTGTCAGTAATCAATGCACATCCTCATCGAACCATCCTTTTTCTTCACAAATAACACTTACGCATGCCAAGAAGAAACACTAGGTCTGATAAAACCCTTCTCTAGCAAGTCTTACAACTGGTCCATTAACTCCTTCAAATCATGCGGGGCCATACAATACGGCAGAATGGAAATGGGCTGAGTGCTCGGAGCTAGATCAATACAGAAATCAATATCCCTATCTGGCGGCATACCCAGAACGTCTGAAGGGAAAACCTCGGGGAACTCCCGAACAATAGGAACATAATCAATAGAAGGGACCTCTGTGCTCGATTCGCGAACATACGCCATATAAGCTAAACAACCCTTCTCGACCATGCGTCGAGCCTTCACATATGAAATAACACCGCGGGTGGCATGACCTGGGGTCCCTCTCAACTCGAATCGGGGAAAATTTGGAAAAGCCAAGGTCATAGTCTTGGTGTGACAATCCAAGATAGCATGATACGGGGACAACAAATCCATCCGAAATATAATGTCGAAATCCACCATGTCTAAAAGAAATAAAACAACACGGGTCTCAAGACACTCAAATACTACCACACAGGAATGGTGAACTCGGTCGACCACTATAGAATCACCCACCGGTGTAGATACATAAATAGGAATACCCAAAGCATCACTAGGCATAACCAGGTAGGGTGCGAAATAGGATGACACATATGAATACGTAGAACCATGGTCAAATAGCACTGAAGTATCCGTATCACAAACCAAAATAGTACCTATAATAACTGCATCCGAAGACTTAGCTTCTGGCCTATCTGGAAGAGCATAACACCGAGGCTAGGCCTCACCTCTCTTAACCATATCTCTGGGACAACCGGTTGCTGGTTGTCCTCTACCTCTGGCGGTCCAAGCTTCACCTCTATGATCTCTACCTCCACCTCTATAGCCTCTACCCAAGCCTCTAACTGGTTGGGCGGCCTATGGATCACCTGATGCCTGAATCATAGGACGAGGACCCTGCTACTGAGAGTTGTCAAAGCTCGAGGGCAATACCGGGCAAAATGTCTCATGTCTCCACAAGTGTAACAAGCCCTCGGTTGCTGAGAATAATGGAGCGGTGTTGTGCTGATAGGTGCTGATGGTGAACTGAAAAGTTTCTGGTACCACTGAACCTAGTTGCATGACAGGGCCTCTTATATGACCCATGACACCCTTCTTGTGCAAGAGCCATCTCAACTATACGTGCCGTATTGACCGCCTCTTGAAAAGAAATCTCACTACCAGCTCTCAGAGCCATATGGAGATGGATAAGCTGAATTAACCAATCAATAAACCTCCGAACCCTATCTCTCTCGGTGGGGAGTATAACAATAGCATGGCATGCCAGATCAATGAATTGTGTCTCATACTGTGTTACTGTCATCGAGCCCTGCTGGAGGTGCTCGAACTGCTTGTGAAGAGCTTCTCACTGAGTAACTGGGAGAAACTTCTCCAAAAATAACTCTACAAACTGGTCCTAAGTCAATGATGGCGACCATGTTGGTCTAGATAAACAATAGTCCCTCCACCAAGTCTTGGCAGATCCTGTTAGTCGAAAGGTGGCGAAGTCGACCCCATTGGTCTTCACAATACCCATAGTCCGAAGGATTTCATGGCATCTAAAAATGAAATCATGTGGATCCTCTGAAGAAGTACTACTGAATGTGGTCGTGAAGAGCTTGGAAAGCCCACCAAGCCTCCACAAAGCATCTGAGGACATAGTTGCTCCATCGCCGGCCTGGGTCACAATACCTAGCTGAACTGCTATAGCTGGCTGAACCACTAGAACATGAGCTTGTGGAGCTACCTGCTTCGGAGTACGTGTAGCAGGAGTCTGAACTCCTCCCCCAGCCTGAGAAGTGGTTGGTGCTACTGGAAACAAACCTGCTCTAGTGATGCTCTCCATAAAGCCTGCCAGTCTGACCAAAGCGTCCTAAAGATCTCAGGTGACCATGGGCCCTCCTGGGACCTGAGCTGGGCCCACCGAAGTTGTTAGGGCTAGAACCTCCTCATCATAATCAATATGAGGCTCCACCTCTAAGACCGTTGCCCGGGGCTGAGCTCTACCCCTACCTCGGCCTCTAGCATGACCTCAGCCTTGCCCTCTGCCCCTCGTAGGAGCTGCTGCTGGGGACTCAGGCTGCTGCGCGGTAGAAGAGGAAGCACGTGTTCTCGCCATCTGTGAATGAATAGAGTAGAAAGACAATTAGTATTTGGGAAATATAATCGCACGACAAGAAAGGAAAAAAATGAAATTTTTCCTAACTTCGTAGCCTCTTGGGATAAATATAGACGTCTCTGTACCAATCCCTCAGACTCTATCAAGTTTGTCTGTAAGTAGCGAGACCTATGTAACCTTGTGCTTTGATACCAACTTGTCACGATCCTGATTTTCCACCCTCGGGAGTCGTGATAGTACTTACTAATAGGAGCTAGGCAAGCTAATTAATATAATATTTCTCTTAACAATATCAACAATATAAAGAAGAACGATGAAATTAATATAAAAGCGAAAGTTAAAATACACCTCTACCCAGATTTGGTGTCACTAACTCACGAACTTCTATAGAATGCTAAATACAAAGTCTGAATAAAAATATTGTACTGTCTGATCCGATACAAAGGAAATCAAACAAAAAATAGAGATAAGAGAGACTCTAAGCCATGAGGACGCCAGCATGGCTACCTTGGGAATCTCCGTACTGAAGTCAGCTCCCAACACTCCTACTGCTATCCAAAAGCTCCTTCTCCGGTACTATGATTTGTGTAAAAAGATATACAGAGTGTAGCATTAGCACAACCTACCTCATATACTGGTGAGTGCCTAGCCTAACCCCGGTGAAGTAGTGACAAGTCTAGACAGGACCACCAATCAACCTGTGCAGATATATATATATATATATATATATATATATATATATATATATATATATATATATATATATACAAGTACTACAAAAATAACAGCGAAAAGTAATAATTAAGAGTGGGAGGGGAACATGCTTCTGGGATAATAGATATAATAGAACGATGGGAATAAACAAGGAAAACTACAATTGATCTCTTCTAACACAGAATACGTGGTTGGCGTACCACACGATCCCATTTCATGATATATAAGTGGTCGACGTGCCACACGATCCCATTTCATAATATATAAGTGATCGACATGCCACACGGTCCCATTTCATAATATATAAGTGGTCGGCGTGCCACACGGTCCCATTTCATAGTATATATAATGGTTTCCCGCCAAGGGAACAAGTAACAAT